>PHWZ01000334.1:0-42842 GCA_004379285.1 Botryotinia calthae | reverse complement strand
GTATATGACTGAAGTCTACAGAGCGGGAAGCTCGGAAGGAAGAGTTTTATGGTAGTGTGCACGTGCCACACGTGCTACACATGTGATTTCCAACAAAAACAAGCCTGTCGTTAGATACCATCAATGATAGTAGATTAAGAGAGGATATGGTTCCGCACTGAATCACTATCCAGCTGCAACTACCTGCCGTCTCTTTGTGGATGCATTTTCAACGTCCTAAATAAAGTGTTAGTAGTGCTTGGAATTTATTTGAGAAAAATCCCAATCGAAAACGAGATCTTCCGCCTTTAACCTTGGGCCACATCCCGAACGAGGGATTGGCTTTAACATACATCTGCTGAAGAACGCTTCTTCTTCTTTTGGGAACGAGTTGGCTTGACCTCGCCTTCAGTAAAGACGTCGTCTGGAAGGTCGCAGCTATGAATCATAAATCAGCATTTCTCATCATATGATTCATGAAAGGGAGCACAAACTTTCGAGTGTTAACGACAGATAAAGTATTAAGCTCCTCATTATACTTCTCCCAACTTCTACACACTCGCTTGAACTCATCAACACACCATGCGAGGTCGAGCGATTTAGCGCCTAAGATTGTTAGTAGCTGGGCCTCGGAATATATCATAGAAGCTTGTAATTAGAATGCATATTCCAAATACCATAATCGTGATAACAGTAAGATCGTTCATAAATGTAAGGGTGACGGTGGTGCACTTACCTTCGCGAAGTTCGAGGCCGATATAATGTGTTGTTGTGTAAACCAGTGATTCCTTCTTCTCGGGTTCGGATTTTGGTGCATCTCCATTCTGGTCCTTTACCGCAGTTCCTAAAGTTGTATCATGGGATGGTTCCGTAGTCACTGTTGGGATTTCTTTGATCTGGTATTGCAGATTGCCCTCTTTTACCGATTCGATTTCATCCTCGGAACTGCATTTGTGAACTCGTTCGAATCCCTTGTTGAATGGATGTGCCAACGCAATTGATTCATGGTTTTCTACATTAGCAACTAAAAGTCTAACTTTTGATTCAACCAAACCGGCCCATATAAGTTGAGCCTCCTTTGTAGTGCTGGCGGAGATCACGGAAAGGTAGTATTTGTAATTTTTGGTGAAGAATGTGTGTTTGACGAACAAGTCTTTCCAAGATGCCTTGCCCGTCATAATTCTGTCCGTAATATTCCCTCCGCGAGCAAGTTCCCGGCAAATGATCTCTTTGGTTGACTTTGTTATATTATGAGTAGCGCACATAGAAGGGTACGAGGGGGTAATAATTGGCATGAGATGGTAACCGTCGCCTTTATAAACCTATCAAAGTCAATTAAACCCGGAGCATGTTGCAGGAGAGAAACTTACTCTTGGATTCCAGACACGAACATTAAGCTTACCACCTTTAATTGCCTGCAGTAAGACTGGTTGCGGCCTCTGCCACTGAGACATAATGCGGAAAAATTTGAGGATGACTGTAGAGGCAGTTGCTTGTGGATATAATTGACAGACTCTAGCCACCAGCATAGCCCAGGCGACTCCTCCAGGAAACCCCATGATGTTTGCATAGATAGCTCGTCTCTGCGCCCAAAGTTTAACGCCCCTCAAAGCAGTTCTGAATACTGCCTTTTCTGGTACCAAATTCAAGATATCATCGGTAACTCGCGTTCCATTTAGAGAGCGTAAACCAGCTTCATCCAACCCCGTTAATAAGTTGTCGTCGTTCAAGCTTAGGGACCTTGAAATTTGAGTAAGGACTTCAATGCGTGCGAAGATCAGATCGATGCTGATGCCTGAATATTCAAACTTGATAATTGGTACGAAGGCTTCCGGAACAGGCGTTAAGTCTTCAATAGCTCCTTCTGGCGCCATCTCAACGAGAAGATCTGGAAAAAGTTCGAAATATTCTCCGCGGGAAACGTTCTTGGGTACGACTACCAGAGTATCGATATCAGAGCCAGGTCCATATACACCAAGTCGAAAACTGCCATATGTAAAGATTCTCCCGCCGGCATTGTTGACGATGTTCTCTGGTAAGTTTTGCTTTCTGCAAACTCGTTTCACAAATTCTTCGGTGATGGATTGTAAAGAAGCAAGGACGGCGGATCTGCGCAAAAAGTATGTCAGTAATGAAAGAGATAAAAATGAAGCAAGATATTCCAAGATATGATTGATCTGCGGATTTCGGGAGAAACGGAGATAATGATCGCAATCATATACCTTTTTTCGGTATCGGCGCGGCTTTCAAAAAGATTCTCTTTTGTCATTTCTTCAATCAGCGCATCAGTTGCTTGCTTCTCAGCATCTGTTGGAAGCGCGGTAGATAAAGGCGGAGTGATACCCAGCTGTCTGGGGGCTGCAGTTGCCATTTTGATGAAGATACCGAGACTGGAAGCTTCGAGTTGGCTTTCAAGGCTGTCGAGATGAACAGCTTAAAATAAATGTTGGTATCAATGTTTGGTTGTTTGGGTTGTTTGGTTAAAGAAGATCGATAGAAAGTCAAACACCGGCGCGACCTATCGTGCATAAGCGAACTATTTATTTTAGATTCACTTTGGAAGCTTCACCCCCACTTGTACCATGAGGAGCGGGAACTTGAATAGTTTCCATGTGCCTACCTAAAAGCAACTGAATAATACCGTACATCGTATCTTCCTCGTATTCACTTGATGAGGATCCTAGTTCTTTAATATCTTTAGACCCCGTTCTCTTGATAGGAACAATTATCTAATGTCCATGAAGATATTACATATACGATATGGCCGAACCTAATAATGCTTGGGAGGGCAATGAGGAAACACAAAATGATCCTGATGAGAAGAGAGTTCTTCATCAAGCGTTGGATTCTTTCTAGTAAGGATACTTTTATTTGATGACGGCATCTATGAGGCCGACAAGAAGAGGAAATCGGCTAGAATCGTAGCACCACCTGTTTCATGGGACTATCAAGCGAGTTCTATCTGTGTCATGTTAGGGGGGACCTGTACGTGTTCACCGAACACGGGAGCCGAGGGGATATGATATATGCATGCTCATTGATGTACAGACATGTCTTTTCTTAATACCACACAAATACATGTACTCTTATTAACATACACACTAGCCACTACCAAAAGACCGCTCACTACAACACCACTCATCTACGAAGGCAAGCCTTCTACGCCTTACCTCGAGCCCACTGGGAACTTCTCGCATCGCCACCAATCAACTACCTAGACACGTTAATAGCTGTCGATGATGCCTTAGATCAAAATGCCGAACTCTCAGAAGCGATCTTATCGGCGGCCCTCCCCTCCTTCAACCTTCCCTATCCCTCTTCAAACTTCAACCCGTCCACCAAATCTCCCGATGATTTCCGAGGTACAGCAACCACAGGGGATCTCGAAAAAGCCCGAAGTACCCTCCGGCAAATGTATCGAGACTGGTCCGCCGAAGGAGCCGTCGAACGCGAAGCATCCTACCGCTCTGTAATCCGCGCCCTCCAAGACGAAAAAGCTAGATCCTCTCCCCTTAAACGCAACATGCGCGTCCTGGTCCCAGGCGCAGGTCTTGGCCGTCTAGTATTTGATCTTTGTATGCAAGGCTTCGACGTCGAAGGCAATGAAATTAGTTATCATCAACTTCTTTCCAGTGCCTACATTCTCAATTTCTGTCCCCAAAAGGAAAATCACACTATTTTCCCTTGGGTTCATTCCTTTTCCAATCACAAAACTCGAAGCAATCATCTCCGATCCGTCAAAATCCCAGATGTCCACCCAGGAAATGCGTTAAATTCCAACCCACAAGCAGGAGAAATGACCATGAGTGCCTCCGATTTCCTCCTCTTATATGGCGACGAAGAACGTGCTGAATCCTTCGACGCAGTAGCCGCTGTCTTCTTTCTTGACACAGCTCCAAATATCATCCGCTACCTCGAGGCTATTCGCAACTGTCTCAAACCTGGCGGCATACTCATAAACATGGGACCACTCCTCTGGCATTTCGAAAATAATCCTCCTGGTTCCTCCAACCCTTCATCATCAAAACAACCTAGCGATCAGATTCAAGATCACGGTATCGCCGATCCTGGAAGCATCGAACTTACAAACTCGGAAGTACTGCTTCTGCTTCCTAAATTGGGATTCGAGGTCCTTACTTCCTCGACTGACCTAAGAGCGCCCTATATTCAAGACCCAGATTCCATGCTACAAAATACATATTCCGCTAGTTTTTGGGTGGCGAGGAAGATTGAGGAGGGAGGAAATGCAAATTATGGACATGCACAACCACGTGATAATGGTACGCAAGAAGGAAAACATGATCATGGTATTCCGCCTATAATCCGGGAAGAGGATGAGGAAGGGATAGAACAAGCACCGGGAGGTTGGGTATAGATTCTTTTCTGCTTGCGTTGTAGAATAAAGATATGAACAAATGTTCGAGAGTTAAGAAAGAGATGGGTAGGTAGATAGATAACCTTTTATACATCAAATACAATATAAGTATACGAAATTGATAGTATCAAACCCCAATATCTAATTTAGGGGGCCTGTATCCAGCTCGCGGGCGTTGTTACCCAACTTACCTTGGAAAACAGAAATCCCAATGCATATATATCTACATATGATCTCCTAATATCTGGATTCAAAAAGTAATAGCCAATATCAAGTAGAGCCGATGATTATCTATAAAATATCCCGCTCTACCTCTCCTCCACCACATCAGGAAGACATGAATTCACAACACTGTTCAATCACATGGATCAATTGACCAAATCACAAACAGACAACCAACTCATCATATGAAGTATATCAGTCAACTTCACTATCTCTTTCAGCCAAACGTTCAATAATTTCAATTTCCAGCTATCATATAATATGTGCCGCACACATTGCTTCAAAGCCTATCATCTTCCTTTCCCTTCCTGCCCCTTCCTCCCTTGCATCAAAACCCCCTATTAATTCCATAACTCTAACACAACAAGTAGTATTACATCGCCACAATACCACACACCCATATAATATCGACATATACATCCTTACACATAGTTTTCAAGCCTTCTTATTACCTTTCTCTTCCTCATCATCTTCCTTCATCTACCAAGAGAGGACGAGCAGAAGAAGCCTCCCCCATACTCTAGCATCAACAAGTCTTATGTATTACACCACAGCAATGCGATAAACGAAACTAGATACACACACACACACACACATATAGCCAACAAAAACTCCATAAAATCTAATTCACAAAACATCTAATCCTTATATTACACAAAAGCATTCCGCGAAAACCCCTCTCGACACAATGACATTCTCGCAGTCCGTAAATTATCTTATATTTCCCCTCCCTCTCCCTCTCCCTCTCCCTCCCCCCCTTCCTCCCCCATCCCCATCTCACTCACAACCACCCTCAAAACAAAACAACCATTCAAACAGAACAACGAATCATAAAGAGTAGATATTCAATCTAATCTACTAATCGCATCGCATACGTTAATCCAAATCCAAATCCAAATACTTATCTAAACATCTATCTCATGCATCATACATCATACATCATTCCATCGTCCATCATCATCATATTGAAATCCTCGTATCTTCATATATGAGCTTTTTTTCATTTCCATATCTTGATTTCCCGATTCTTCCATATGCAGTTTTCGTAAACCATTAATCTTCAACTCATTTTCTGCGTGGGGAATATAAAAGCAAAAGTCAAAACTCCTAAAGTCCAAACAAAAACGGAAAAACAAATACGTATCCAATCTAGTACCACCAAATCGTCACATCATCTCCTTTCTGATCTTCTGATTTTTTTCTTCGCTTCTTTTTTCCCTCCCTTTCGTCTCATGTTTCATGGTTCCGGGCCTTTTCTCAACTCGATCACACCCCTTGGCTCTTGTCCCCAGTACTCATTCCACTCCCCCTTTCACTCCACCTCTGTCGATCCCTCCTACTCTCCCCAAGTCTACTGGGCACGGGGCTATGTCCGCGTTTTCTCTCATCATAATTGTATCCCCTCCCATGCCATCTCTCTCCCTCCCCTTCGTACCCACTATCCCTCTCCCTCTCTCTTTCTTTTTCAACCCTTTCTCTTTCTCTTTCCCTCTCTCTATCCACTCTACTCCTCTCCCTAGCCCTCGCACTAACCCCACTTCTTGTCCCTGGCGTTCTCTCCCCACCATTCGGCCCACTCATAACCGTACTTGCTCCCACCTCACTCCTTTCCCACGTGTCAATCGTTCTCGCCGTACTTCTCGCCCTCGCCCCCCTCGATTTTGGCGTCTTACTTTTCTCTCTCTCTCTTTGGGTCAAAACTGTACTTTCAATATCGCTTCGCTCCCAACTATCAACACTTCTAGGAACACTCAACTCCCTTTCTCTGACACTTATTCCCGGACTTTTCAAATCTCTTTCTCCTAGTCCGCTCCGCCCTCGAGATCTATTTCTAGGCGTGGGTGTAAAAATCGTACTTTCGCCCACTTCACTTCTCTCCCATGTATCGATTTTTCTCGCCGTACTTCTAGCACGATCGCGAGCGCCGAGTCTAGATCTACGATTTGGACGTTCGTCTGGACTATCGTGTTCTTCGAATACGACAATTTCATCCTGTTCCTGAGGTTGTATTTCAACTCGAGATCGCCTAGGCCTATCTTTCTTATCGTTTTCCTCTTCTGCAATGGGCACAATTCTAATTCTCGAATTCGTCGCATTCGTCGTATTCCCACTAATCCCCGCTCTTTTCTCCTTCATCTCCCTCATATCTCTTTCCAATTCCGAATCCCTCGGATCAGCCGTAATCCTCGTGCGACTTCTAACCGGTAATTCTCCCAATCTCTCCCCAAATCCCTGGCCATAAACACCCGGTTGTCGAGACTTCCTTCTTTCCCCATTATAACTCGAGAACCCATGCAATTTATCCAGTTTCTCATCCGGTTCCAGTCCCTCCTCAATAACCACCGGTCCACTCCCATAACTAACCACCTCATCTCTTCCCCTTCTATTTCTCCTTCTTCCGAATTCCCCATTCGTAGCCGTATCTCCTAATAATAAATCATCGGCTGTCATATGAGTCTTTTCTGTCCCTGCTCTGGATGTTCGATGAGATCTTCTCTTTTTCTTTTTGCGTCGTCGATGCATAAGTGATTCTTGATATTCAACCCGGCCTATGTTCATGGAAAATTAGATTATTAGCAAATTGGTCTATTAAGTTTGAAGTTTAGAGATGACATCTCCTCATTACATCATCATTTCATCTAAAGATGGTTCTGATATGTGACGTGATGTGATAAAACTATTAAAACCCCAGATAATAAAAAAAGCTCTTCTTGAGCGCTCAGCCATTAATGCTTTGATATCACCCTTTTTCATAGAATTAAGAATAGCGCAACTTGGGTAGTCATTAATGTTTGAAAGAAAGCAACCTTTGAAAATGAGAAGTAAACTTCAACGCATCCCCTCAATACAAACATTAATTTAGATCATCAGACGGAAACTAGCCCCCAATAAATCAAACGCTTATGAATAATACTTTACGCATCACTTTCACGTCTTGCATCAATTTCTGCTGAGATTATAGCCCTACGATCATCTGCATTCGCCACATCAATAACCTTGTGAAACATTCCCTTACCTTTATTCAATAGGAGTAATTTTCTCTCATATGGGCCGAGATTTTCTTCAATAATAGTTTGAATGACGGGTGCATTCTTTTCCGGTCCATCATATTCCCATACCCATCTCAGGTCGCTGGTTCGTTCATCATCTAATGCTGCTGGAGCTGTTGGACCCCATGTGGCTGTTGGCGGAATAGGATCAGTGACCTTGATTCGAATTTGATCCAGGCGCCATGGGCCTTTCTTTAAAAGTGCTGGACACTTATACTTTGTCATGTCTTCTTCACCGAGTCCCCCAAGATCAAGTCGAATTCGTACACTTGAATGAATACGCTCATTAGTATGTGTCATTGGTATCCCAGTCGAAGCACCAGTATCTGGATCTAAACGATGGTAAAGACCAGGAGTTCTAGTCTCTTTACCTGCGAGGGTCCACTGATAAGTGTTAGTTTACCTGCTCTCCGGCAAAAAGGTAAATGATGTTGAAACATGATTAGTAATATGTACTTACAATTCCAGTATCTGAGTTGTAAATCTTCCCAAGAGCCCATGGACGAACTGGATGATGTTTCTCATAAACGGCAGGCGTTGCCCATTCGTTAATTGGCTTCGAAAACCTAAAGATAGATGTGGAAGGAGGTGGTAAAGTTTCGTAATAGTGGACACTCTTTTGAAATATTATGTCAATGGCGTCATCGTGAAAAGAAACCCCAATGGAAGCAAGCTGATCCATCATCCAGGCCAAAGTAATGTTTGCAATTTCCTGATCATCGTAACCCCCTCCAACATTGGCATGACTTCCTGGGAACCAGACTTGTCGCAAATCAGTGGGCTCATCTTCAAAATCTCTTATCTCCCAAACGGCGGGACTAAATGGTCTCCGATGTTCGTCGAGTGCCAAAGCTTGGAAAGCATGTCTAATGTAGCCGGAAAGATTCGTATCGTGAAACTTGTACTCCTTAGTAGAGTGTGGAAGTCCAAGTTTTGCAAGGAGAGCAATATTTGGAATACCCAAAGATCCCACAGTATCCCATACAGCAACCGCATGAACTCTGATTTTAGATCCATTCGGATCATGAACCCGAGTTAGATTTTGTTCTACCAATTTTTTCTTGTACTCATCACCATCTTTTGGTTTGTCTGGAAAAGGGATATCCGGAAAGATATCTTTGTAACTGGCATTTCTGAAGTTTTCCTGGTCTTTGAATATAGCATAGAAGCTTGACATGCCATAACGAGTGAGTAGTCCGATGTCAGAGATCATTCCTGCAACACTTCTGGCAGTAAAGGCTCCACGAGAGAAGCCAACAAGAATTATTTCATCACCGGGGGTATAATTGGCGGCAATAAAACTATAGACTTCACGAATGTGCTTGTCACATGTCAGCACGCAGCTTGACATTGCGTAGAATAATTCTTACCTCAGAAATACCAGTGCCAAGCATACCTCCACTGAGGGTATCCAACACACTACTACCTGTACCAACACCGGAATGATAGTAAATGATCTGATGAGTTCCATCTGGAGCATATCTTCTAAGACATCTTGACAGGCGGGTCACGTTACTTGGAGTCTAAGAAGGGGTAGAATTAGTGGATGAACTTTGCTTGATTGGCTAGAGAGTGGAGATGGCGGTGAAGGGGGTATGATACGATAACGTTCAAACCAAATAACGCCAACCTCAAATTTGATAAAAGGGGGAATGTATCTTATATAATGAGAGTGAGACTTGTGTAACTAACCTGTAATGTGCCAGTTGGTTTGTAGGGAATCAGCGTTGGTTTGGTGAATCCATCATCACTGATATTCATAGTCAGCAATCTTGATCAGATGACTTGGACGAAGAGAAATTATGAGAACTTGCCTATCCATCCATGTTCCATCACAACATAGAACTATACGTTTAGGATGAACATGCTTCTGACCTTCATATTCATCCATGTTGCTTCGTGTAACGTGATAACAGTGAAGAGACTTCAATGTTCTCGGTAGGACTGAAGGACCGCAAAAACGATGATTCTGTTGTGACGCACTTAGTGATATGAAACCAGGAGAACGTTTGATAGAAAAGATTGAATTCATACCGGTGTTCTTCAGAGGGTGTATATATAGGATACCAAGTAATGAACGATCTGATGCGCTTCTTAAATTGAATCTCAGATGCGTAATGCAGAACCACTTCGTACCAAACTCTCGAGTTCCTAGAAACTAGATGTGAGGGGTGAAAAACCAATAATTTATACAAAACTAGAAGGAGCAGGCCTCTTTTCTCTTCTTTCCTTTTCCCCCTCGCCCGTGTATGTATTGATTTCCTGATCAGTATTCGCTTGATGCAACAGAATGTATCACAACTTATTTTCAGCCATCTCTCAAGAACGTTGCAGTGACACTCATCACAAATTTGGCTCTTTTCAGCACCGGTTTGCCGTATTTCTCAAGCCTCCGACATCATTTTGACGAAGGATGAAGCATGTAATAGATGGAGTATTTACGAAAATACAATTTCTGCTGTTCTGGATAAATGTTAGGTCGATCAGGGTGGTATTGAGGTTTATTACCTAGTAGGTGGTTGATCAAATTTCTTATGTGCTGGTCTCTTTCTTCCGCCTCTTTCTATGGGATGGAATAACACCTGCCAATCTCACCGTGCCAGCCCAGCCAGCCTTACAAATGATTTCATTCAAGGATTACTGGAGAATTCTGAGAAATTTCGAGGAATTTGATTCGTCAAGCCAGCTTAATGAATTTTGCCATGTCAGAGGATATTTCATTGGATGAATGCTATAAAACAACTCCATTTTGTATGTTGTGGACCCGAGGTGGCTTTACATGAACAGTGCGTCGAGACGCTTTTCTTCACCGTTGTGCTTTGTTATAATCAAGAGTTGTTTCTCAACCACTTGGCGTCGATGCGATTAATATCAATATGTAGGTCGATGTTTTGACTCGAGAGGCATTTTTCATGTGAGAAAAGTCTATCGAGAGAAGGGTCACTAGTGTGGTCGAGATGTGTGTGTGTGTGTATGTTTGTGAGTATGTATATGTGTGCATGTGGTAAGATTATGGTATGATGTGGATTACTTCGTACTAGTAATTGTTAGTTCCCGTTTGTGACTTCTGCGGATTATCTGTACAAGTTTCTCTAGTGGATGCATCAAGGTCAATCATTTCTCAGCTCTTCACCTCGGATTCTCTATATATCGGAAATGATTGACGGACTCGACTCAAGAGACTGATCAAATTTGTGTCAATTTATCAAGAACATGTGACCATACTCTTTCAAGTGACTGGGGAAATGTAAGTTTCGTGGCACAAAAATCTTTCGTGTCTTATCATACTGCAAGTCACCAGATAGAGTGATGAAGGCGGGGTCCATCTGCTTAGCCGTGCCGCTTTCTTGGAGTTGTACATACTTTGGTGTTACAATTTGATAAGACAAACGATCATGGATACATATATGAAGTGTCATCATGAACATTCGATATGTCTGTCAAGCAGACGGCAGATCTATCGACTCCAGTTGATAATTTCTACATTCGCAATGGACTTAGTCAGGGAGATCAACTTATCTGTTATGAATTCGTTAAAAATGCTTTCCCAGGGAAGATTATCGACGAGCCTGCATGTCAAGGATATTGCTCGCTGACTTTTTTGGTGGGCGACGATATCGTTGTCCAATTTCGACCTGGTAGATATCGATTGAATCTCATGACAACTCATGCTGCTCGAGAGGTATACGGGATGTTTTGTCCTCGAATAGCTTATGTTACCAGTCTCCCGAAATCTGGATTGTTGGTGTATTCGATGAATCGACTACCGGGTGTTTCATATAAAGATTTCCGAGCAAGCAACACATCCCTAGCTATCAATACCGAAACTCGAGCAGTTCTATGTAAAGATTTCGCCGCATTTTTAGCAGTAGGATGGCACCGAAAAGATTGTATATCTCTCCCGCGTGGTGTTGTAGGATTATCATTGCTATCTCGTCTTGAATTACTATGCAAGGATCTACCAAACCGATTCCAGCCATTAGCTAAAAGGATTCGCAAAGATATGCAGTTCGTTGAATCTATTCCATGGGTACTAACTCACGGCGACATAATTCCAAGCAATATCATTATCAACCCCCTTACGCACCACCTTGCTGGACTGGTTGATTGGGCAGAGGCCGAACCTCTACCATTCGGAACCTGTTTCTATGGAGTTGAAGAGATTCTGGGCGAAATTACACCCATGGGTTTTTATTATCATGCCGATGCAACATATCTGCGAAAGCTTTTCTGGATCGAACTTGTCACCCTGATCCCCGAGCTGAAACAAGATGAGTTGATGAGAACAGTTAAACTTGCTAGAGATTTGGGAGTACTGCTTTGGCACGGTATTGCATGGGACGACGGTGCTGTTAATCGAGTTGTAATGGAGGAGAGAGACGAGGATGCGGATGAGATAAAGAGATTAGATGCCTTTTTGGATACTGATGTTAGAGTCGAGATTACTACTGAACCAAAGCATTCGCCGAGACTTTAGAGAGCGCCATATATCTAACTCGGAGCATGGAAATACCGACTTGAACTCTGATGACCAATTTACACAACGATTTACAGCTTCCATCCATACGATACGCTGCGAGAACACGACCTACCTTATCGAGAGCAAGTCGATAGCTCTATCTTATACTATCATCCAGTCCTATTCTCCAAGCTGATTGGGAATTTTAATCAAGAATTATCTATTTCAACAATGTTTCATTCTTGACAACATCAACATCAACATCTCTCATCCCTCCGCCCTCAAAAGAGCAACCAGTAGCTTATCCTCATTTTACCTACTTGTCTTTTCTGGTCCATGTTATCGATTTATTAGGAATGTACTTTCACTATTTGAAGGCGCCAAGTTTCTTTTGACATTTTGACATATTGGAAGAGCGGGCCTCACTATCTTACATTTGTAGATCCATACATACATATGTTTCACTTTTCTTATTTTTTAATACTGGACCACGTCTTTCTTTATTTGTTTATAGCGGAGGCTTTTCCTCGGTATAATTTTTCATGAATCGGATACCCATTTCGAGCGAGACATGACAACTAGTGACTTTTTACATCGGGATATTTTTACTTTATCTGGGTACTGCTACACGTACTTTATTCTCCATCTCAACTTATATCCTACTCGAAATGAAATTCTTACTTTTCTATCCAAACACTATGCGCGTATAAATATACTGCTCTGCTCGTATCTACTATTTCAAGGTATTTCCCAGTGCTCTAAATGCGATCTATAGATTGCAAACCACAAACTTGTAGTTTTCAACCTAAAGTTTTGCTTTCTCCCCCACTTCATCCGTTGCGCTACCTCTACTTAACATTTCTCCCCCATCAATCACTAAGTTAGCCCCATTAACATGACTTCCTGCCCTGCTAGACAAGAAAACCACCGCGCCAGCAATATCCTCCGGTTTCCCTAATCTCCCGTCCGGCACCGTTTTAGCCAGCTTCGCAACTCCTCCTTTCGACTCCATAAGCGCATTGGCCATTTTTGATGGAAAGAATCCAGGAGAAATGGAATTGCAAAGAATATGACGGGGACCGAGTTCGACAGCGAGATTTTTGGTGAGATGAATGGCCGCAGCTTTGGATGCGGAATAGCTAATTGCGGAGCTGGGCCCTGGGGCAGGGGCGACGAGGCCGGCGACGGAAGCGGTTACTATTACACGGGAGGGTTCTGAGGCAGTCGCGCTTGCTTGGAGGAGGGGTGCAAATCTGGGGATTTGTTAGCAGATTGTTTGTATGAGAGGGGCTTGGGAGAAAGAAGGGAGGAATCAGATACATACAATCTCACTGTGCCAAAAACACTCTTGACGTTTAGATTCATCACTTTCGCAAACGCATCATCGGGATGGGTGTCGAATTTTTCTCCCCATGTGGCTCCCGCATTTGCAAATAAGATATCGATATGATCTGTGGTTTTGGATACTTCGGATACCAGATGCTGGATACCTTCAATGGTTGATATGTCTGCGGGGACGGAAATGGCTTTTGCACCCGGAGAGAGATTGGGGAGGGCATTGAGAGTTGAGACAGCGGCTTCGCAGGCGGAAGCTTTACGGGATGTTATGTAGACGAGGGAGCAGCCGGCTTGGAGGAAGCTAAGAATGGCGCGGGAGTTAGTGGCTGGGAAGGAGAATGGAATAAATGATAAATGACGAGTGTCAATGAATTTCCGCCCGGATTGAAAACTTTTCTTCACAATGAATGAAAGACAATTACTCACGCAGAAGCAGCATGCAATCCCAATCCTCTCGATCCCCCAGTAACCACCGCAATCTTTCCCTTCAGAGAAAACAGAGACCCAAAGTCGTGGAGTTGCGTGTCGTAACTAGACATTTTCTCTTTTGCGTATCTCACAATCTTCTTTCTGTTACTCAAAATATAATCGCAGATACCTATACGCTACAACCAAAAACGCAGAAGATATATCTCAAGAGCAATACGGATTATCGTGATACAATGAATGATATTTGATATATCAGTCCAGACTGCAGACAAACATGTTGTGCTCTCCAGCACAAGCGGAGAAACCGGGGAACCGAGGTTGCGCTAGTGATGCGATAAGAATCGATAAGACATTTCAATTTTTGACAGTTTCCAGCAGCCAGCCAAGCTTTTTCCTAGGAGATACCAAAATCAGCTTCACAGTACCACAGTACCCTGGTAGGTATGACACCCCCGATTTGCTGTTGCGGGATAGTTCCGCGAATGAAGATCGAAGCTTGATGAACTTTTACAAGGTAGAAGTTGTCATCATGAGGAATGTGTTAGTGTCGCTGGAGCTGAGATTTTTGATTATTCTACTGTCTACAAATGTGATATCGATTTGTGCTGGGGATATTGATGTCGGGCAAGGGAACGGAATTGATCTACAGATGTGCGTGAGGCGAAAGCTTTTGGGTCCTTGTCTTATCTCCATAGTTGTTGCTGCTCTGTTTCCCAGCAGGACAAAAGATTTGAGACGTCGAATGTACATATACTGTTTTCAATACTCGGTAACATATCAGATGATTGTTTTCTGCAAATTGTGGATCTAGTATATATTGTATATCATTTCTACTTTGAATCAGACTTGGTATTGTTACAAAGTATTGTTATTCAAATACGATCAATATATGATTTGAGACACTGGTTTCTCCGTTCTTCCAGAGTCGGGTACTTGCGAAGCCGGCCGTAGTTGGCACTTAGGGGGCACGGAGATAGTGAGATAGTTTTCAATGCAGTTATCTAGCATCTTGGCACCACATCCGTCCCATCAGCCTTGATTTGGATGCCGGGCGTGTTTCGGTGACTCGTGAGTCTCGACTCTCAAGTAGCAATTCTTGTGCTGCTCAGATGATTATCCTTGTTTGATACCTGTACCTGTTCGAGATGAATGGTTGTGCGGCTGATTCCGAATGGAGATTGGTGGTAAATGGTCATCAAATCGACGGCTGCAAAATGTTCTTGGGCTTGCAGATATGGGATTTAGCTCCGGCACTGGTTACCGATTCTAAAAGAGTTCCAAGTTGTTTATGCAAGAACTTTTGGGATGTGTTCAACATCATCTGACTTGTTTCTTGTCGCTGGTAATTGAGTAGAGGCGAGTTGTGATTGACTGTATTATCAATTTGCAAAGTTCTACTCGTTGATTCAAGAGTTGTGAGAATATCCTATCCCATGGGAACTCACCCAATGACTCTCGTGATATTACTATTTAGGAAACAGAAGCTACTAAGAACAGCCAATCAGATTAACACTGTCGTATTCTTCGCCGTTAGCACCGCCGCATGAACACTTTAATTCGACTTACCTTACTAGGACTAAAAGGACTAAAAGGACTACCATTGTTGGACCGCCTGGACCGTACCCCACCACCTTGTATGTAAATTTTAGACATTTTGATTGATAACTTGGAAACTATCAAACCTTGGAAATCGATGATGAAAACTTGAGCGTTCATCTAATACCTTGAACATTTCTACAAAGTGACATAAAAAGCTACAAGTTTTGACCTAACACGAACAGAACCTTTCTCTCAATTTAAAGTGGCAGGAAATGCTCCCTGCGTATAATACTCCGAGATAAATTAATTCTCATCAAGGATTTCCGGAAGTCAGGGTATGCATATTCCGCTTGATTGGACAACTTGAATGGATTTAGGCGTCGACCCCGCGATTTTCTTCTGAGATAGGGATGTAAAACCGACCACAGTATTATTTTATAGCACACTTTCGGGATCACACTGAGGAGTCGCCGTTAACTTAAGGTCATTGGACCCAACTTGTTTCATTCCCGACTTCGAAGTTCGTACTGCCCCATACGACAGTCAAGTGTATCTAGCTGGGCTCGACGCTCGTATCTGGAGTATGGCCAGAGACAACCTTCCTACGTGGGGTATGTCCCATACTCCGAGGAAAGCAGCTGAACTTGGAGGCTGCTTTTTGAAGATCATCGAAATTCAAATTTGTGGGTATTCTAGGATCTTAAGTTCCAACATAGTGTGTTGGTTTCTTTTAAGGCCAACCATACATATCATAGTGCGTCGAGTATAAGACTGAGCATGCCATTGCAGATAGTTTGGATGCGTGTGAGCATGAATATTACTGGAGAGTAATGGTTGAAGTCCCTGCAGAACGACATCCCACAGCGGTATCTCCTTCCTGCAGACCGAGTTAACAACCTAGTCATCACTTCGCACACCCCAGGCTTATAGAGAATCAATACATATAGTACATGCCGCATCTTAGCTTCATGATTGGGGCAAATGAACTTGTGAGACTGTAAAAGCGAGAAATCCATGGAAGCATTTCAACCAAGACAAATATTCGAATTGCATCCTTTTCAAAGAACTTTCTTTTGATATCAAAGGTTACCTAGGTATCAGGTAGATCAGGCTTCATGATCGGTGTATAGCATGTATATTCGCTTTCCAAGCAAGTACTTGAACAAGCTTTGGAATATAATGTATAGAATATATATATAGACATGCTTTTTTCGTTTTCTTTTTTTCAATAAATAGACCAAATATAAAAGCAGCATCTTGTATCTTATACTCAAAGAAGGGGAGATGTTTTTGTGCACGGTCCAGATGCTAAAATACCTGGACAGAAATTATCTTCAAAGCGGCACGTATGTAATCCCAGCAGTTATACTTTTGGCTTACTCTCTCTATTTACCTATTATGTCGTAGATCCCATACTAAGAGGTACATAGTTATCGTACATAGATTTCTACACCTCCATTATACCCAGGTAATTCCTACCTACCTGTTGGATTTCGTGATTACTGTGCGACTGCAACCTCTACCTTGCAAGTACCTTATCCGCATGCTTCAAGATCAATTCCTCAATCTTTGGAATGAGAGCCGTAGCTCAACCCAGTTCTACATAGCAAATTCACCAAAAAAACCACTCAGTCGCGAAGTTCGAACTGTTTCACAGCTGCAAACTTAGCTGCTCATCAAAGCACTCACACATCGACGTCATCCGAGCCTACCGAATATCCGAGATCTGAATTTTCGATTCGTTGCGATTGAAACACATATGAATACTTAATAAATTCGCGGACTGCTCAAAGACTCAGGGTTCACAAAGTTATTAAAAGTGGTGGTGTTTAGGCGGATTAGGGGTCTGGAACAATAAATGCATATGGTTCTGTGAAACAGGCATTACACAGCAAGTAATAAGATCTTAGAAGGGGTTCACAGAAACGATGCCCTCGGGTCAACATCCAAACTGTCAGGCGCAGAGTGCCTCTGATTACCAGAATGCAAATCATCCTCATCAACCGTTAGCACAGGATGCCCCGCCCCTTGATGTATTAGGAGCGCCTAATCTCGAAGGATTTGAGTTTCCCTATGTATTCGGGGAGAATACCGTAACTCCGGGCGAGCTGAAGCTGGATGGTACTTCAGATCCATTTAATCTTGCGAATTCTACAGAACATCGAGATTCCATATCGTCTATACCTCCTATGCATCGAAATGGTTATGGCAGCATATCTGGACCAACGGCTCGGCAACCTAGCTTTAGTGGGGGGTCAGATGAAGCAAGTCCCACGAGCAATCGAATGATAGGAAATTTCCACCAAGGCGATACCCCTATGGTGGATGATCTTAAGGTGAATACAGGAGGTTCTGGGGATGTCAGTGAAGAGAAAGGAAAGGACAAACCTGAATTGGCACCTGCATGGACCGAACTCAAAACAAAAGCAGGTAAAGAGCGAAAAAGATTGCCACTTGCTTGTACAGCATGTCGAAGGAAAAAGATCCGTTGCTCAGGAGAGAAGCCCGCATGTGTAAATTGCACTAGGTCGAAAATTCCTTGTGTATATAAGGTCACGACAAAAAAGGCGACCCCAAGGACGGATTATATGGCAATGCTTGACAAGAGGATAAAGCGAATGGAAACGCGCATCATGAATACTATGCCAAAGGAAGAACAAAAAGAACAAAATGGCACGCTTACATTAGCAAGAGCTAATGTCAAGCCTCCAATTCCTGGAACGTTACCATCTAAAACTTCTGTTGGAAAAAAGCGACCCGCTGAAGAAGCATTTGGACCAGATTTGAATAAATGGTCAAAGTCGGCAGTTAAACTTTCAAAGGAAAGTGGCAAAACGGTTTTGAAATCCAAGGTCTTACTGGCACAGGAGGACGCAGAAAGCAAACTCTTGAAAGATGGCAAAGAAAAGCTACCTTCGCGAGAGCTTCAAGAGCACCTGGCCGAGGTATTCTTCGAAAAGATTTATGGCCAGACGTATCACTTACTACACAAGCCAAGCTTCATGATGAAATTAAAGTTAGTTTTGACACAGACAGTTTGATTTGAATACTAACAAAATTTGCAGGTCTGAAGCACTTCCTCCTGTCCTAGTGTTAGCCGTCTGTGCTTGCGCAGCTCGATTTTCTGATCATGTTGAATTGACTACAGCGCCGCCCTTCTTAAAAGGGGAAGAGTGGGCCTCTGAAGCTCGTGATATTGTTTTGAAACGATACGATTTCCCAAATATCACAATTTTGACGTGCTTGCTGATTCTGGGGTTTCATGAGTTTGGCACTTGTCACGGCGGTAGAAGTTGGGCATTGGCAGGGCAAGCAATTCGCATGGCATATGCTTTACAACTACATAAAGATCTTGATTACGACCCTCAAAAGCCGAAGGTTGACGAAAAAGGCAATGCGGTGAAACTCAGCTTCATTGATAGGGAAATACGACGACGAACGATGTGGGCATGCTTTCTCATGGATAGATTTGAATCTTCTGGAACTGGTCGACCAACTTTTGTCAAAGAAGAAACTCTTGAGATTCAGTTGCCTGTGAAGGAGAATATGTTTCTGCTCGACATTCCAGGACCAACAGAGAGTCTCCACGGGGAGGTTGCAAATCTGAGCACGCCTGGTGGTACAAGTTTGGCCAGCCCAAAACAAAATCTAGGTGTAGCGGCATATGTGATTCGATCAATTGCATTGTATTCTAATATCGTCACGCATTTCAATCAAGGTGGTTTCGACAAAGATCCATATCCTATATGGTCACCAGAATCGAAGTACTCTAGCCTAATCAAGAAATTGAAGGATTTTCAAGAAGCCATGCCGAAAGATATGGTGTATAATGCTGAAAATCTTAGTTCACACCGATCTGAGGGATTAGCAAATCAGTTCATATTTCTTTATATTGTCATTGAACAATCTAATTTAGTCCTCAATCACTATCCGATAATTTTAGAACGAAGTGGACCTCGATCCGACACCCCCAAGGAATTCATGGCTAGAGCAGAGTCCAAATCGATAGAAGCAGCCGGTCACATCGCCGGACTTATAGATGACGGAAAATCTATGTCCCTCACTGCACCTTTCGTTGGGTACTGTGCCTTCTCGGCCAGTATGCTTTTAGTCCTTGGTATCTTTTCAGGGAATTCTAGTTTGGAAGATTCTTCTAGGAAGCACCTTACAACTACTCTAAGATACATAACAATGATGAAGAAACATTGGGGCATGTTTCACTCATTATCCGAAACTCTCAGAAGCCATTATAAAACATGTGCAGACAAAGTTATTGCTGGTTCAAGTTATGACTCGAGTTCAAGCATTCCTCAATACGGCGACTGGTTTGATAAATTCCCACATGGTGTATCACAGTCGGACTTTGAAGATCCTGCTGCAGCTGTCAAGAAGGAGAAGGGGGACGATGCTGTTCTCGAACAAAAGTCGGACTTGAAGACTGTAGCGAATTACGTCAAGGATCTACCCACCCCCTCCCCAAAACAACCAAATTCCAAGCCGACAAAGCAAAAGGTCAAAAGAACCCAATCTACATCACAGCCTTCACGCCCCCCACAGCTGGATACCATGCAAACCATGCCTTCTGATATGCAAGCTTCACATCAAGGAATGCAAGTATCGACCCCATCATCCTCGCATCCACAGATGACATCTCAACAAGCACCTCAAAATTCATACAACCAAAATATTATGTCACCAGCTGCTCTCTATCCGCCACCACAGTATGTCAATCATCACGACCTCCTCATGCGGTCGCAACGATCGCAACAACCACACAACATAAACCAGCGGCAACTCAATGAAGTTTTAGGATTCGATTACGCGACAATGGATCACTCGGCTATGAATGGCAATGGATTGCATGGTGGCGTCATGAACGGCAATAGTATGAATGGCAGTATGAACAATAGTGGTACGCCAGGCACAAATCATAATGGCGATGGATCAATGTTGAACTGGGGAGATATTGGCCTGGGTGGAATGGGAAATGGGTATGACATGATCGGTCTTGAGAACGGAATGTCCAACGCATGGTACCCTCCTTTCAATTTGAGTCCGCCTCCTGTCAATGTGGACGGAATGAATGATGATGCGTTTGGAGGCAATTCCGTGGGGGGAGACTTCTAAATGAGAATGGGCGGTCAGGGTATGATGGGTATGATGGGTATGATGGGTATGAATATGGGTGGAGAAAATGGAGGTGGCAGTATGGGTGGGCATTGATCAAGTATTTACCTTTATCATTCTTGCTTGAGGTGATTGCGAACAGTAAATATGGAGAAAAGTATATAATTCTGCGTTTGGAGTTTGGTTTTGGATTTCTACGTGGTTTAGTGCCAGTCTGTTTTGTATATAGGTATGGATGGGTGTTGGAAAAACCACATCCTTGGTCGGGTGGTTTGGGTGGTCGGTCGGTCGGTTTGCTTAAGGGATGGGTTCTTTCTAGGGCAAACGGAAAACGGAGAAAACTTCTCACGAGGGCTGTATGGAAGGACTGGGAAGGACTGGGTACTTCTGATTATTATTTTTCTTGAAAAGGAGGAGTTGCTGGAGTGGAAATCAGTCGTATGTATGACACCAGGCAAGATGTTGGGGCTGGGTTGCGAGGAAACTCGAGACTTGAGACTTGAAGAGATATGCGGAATGCGGAATGTGTAAATGCGTTGGAATGTGAATATGAGGGAATGAGATGAAAATATTAAAATTAATATGTTTATTAATATTATATGCACATCATATTGCATTGAGTGTTGTTCTTTGGTGATTACGATTCTCGTTTTGATTGGGAGTGTCTGCTTGAATCGGAGTATAAGACTATACAAGGAGATTCCAGGCCTATCACTCAAGGCAGGCGATATGACATTTTCTGTTTCACAGCATGCCGAACAACATCGGATCGGTTGAGGGAAAGCATTGATCAAGCAGTCATAGTTGATACATACTCATATACACATAACAAAACAATGGATTGGTATCTCAACATTTCTCTACCACCTCCAGTATTAATCTACTCATCTACTTCCTCTTTGCACCCCCAGTCCTGATAGGCCTCATAGGTTTCTTTCCACCCGGTCCAGGAGGTTTTCCACCCTTAACCTTCTTCTTCCCCTTCTCTTTAGCCAAAACGCCCTTTCCGTCTCTCTCCTGCCTACCCTTCTTCCAGACCCTCCCCTCTAATCTCTCTCCCTTGTCATCCAACTTCTTCTTATCTTTATTACTCAACTTTCCCTTCTTCTTTCCGCCCACCACGCCATTCAATTCCTCAACACCCAATTTCTTGGCCGCCAACTTCTCCTTCTCAGTCTCAAACCATGTTCTCTTAGGCCTTCCCTTGATTTCCGCTTCATGATCTATGAAGTTTTGTCCCTTGCGAACCTCCATTTCTGCTTGCGCAAGAATCTTATCTTCTTTCTCTTCTTTCAAAATTTCTTCAATCTCGTCTGCCATCTCATCAACCTTTTCGCTCCAACTATCTGCCTCGCTAGCCTCGATCACTCGACTGACAACCTTGGCTCCCTGTGTACGACTAGCCTTTACAGCTGCTTTGACAACTTTACGATCGGGTTCTGCGGCAATAGTACAAGCGCGTCCCGAACGTCCAGCACGAGCTGTACGTCCGACACGATGAAGATAGATGTCGTGAGATTGAGGGGCTTCGTAGTTGATTACTGTGTCAACACCCTTGATATCAAGACCACGGGAGGCAAGATCAGTAGCGAGAAGGAATGAAGCCTTTCCATCACGGAATGCTTCTACACTTTTGATACGCTGAATTTATTAGTTAGTGAATATAAGTGACGGGAGTAGAAGTAGAAGCATACCTGTTCTTGACTCATGCTACCGTGCAATTCAGTAGCTTTAAGACCAGACAATCCAAAGATGATACGCGCTCTATGAGCTTCCTTCTTTTGTCTAAAGAAGACAATGACCCGGTCAGTGTAGACATTTGCGCAGAGATACAAAAGATAGCCCATGCGTTTATCCTCTCTTCCTGGACGAAGACGAATGAATTCTTGTACCAAAGTACCCGCAGTTGACTTCTGGGAATCAACAAGTAATCGTACAGGTCGGTTGAGACCAACACGAATAAGATTGTCCACAGATGAAGACATTGTTGCAGAGAACAACATAGTCTGTCTTGACTTGGGAATAGTCGTTAAAATTTCATTCAACTCATCGGCGAAACCAGCTTCAAGCATTCTATCGGCTTCATCGAGAACCAGAATCTCCAAAGTATCAACAGTGAAACTTGGGGAATTGCGCATGTGATCGATGAAACGACCTGGAGTAGCAATAATGACATCTGGACGAAGACGTAACTCGGCTTCTTGAACTTTCAAACTAAGACCTCCGACTGCCAAACAAAATTTGATATCAGTGTGACTTGCGAGTTTCGTAGCAACTGCATGACATTGGATTGCCTATTCACGAGTTGGCATAAGAATAGCGACTCTACTGGTTGGTACTTTCTTTGGTCTATATAGAAGACGTTCAAGAACCGGAACAACAAATGCTGCTGTCTTTCCAGAACCAGTAACAGCTCCACCGACAACATCCTTTCCAAGTAAAGCAACAGGTATAGTTTTCGATTGAATTGGTGTAGGTTGCGTGAAACCGACTGTGGCAAGACCTCGAAGAATTGGTCGAGATAATGACATGCTTTGAAATGTTGTATTGAGTTCTTGTTTTGCACCCTTGACTGGCTTTTCTTCAGGAGCGAAAAATGCTTCTCTCTTGGCAGCTTCTTCTGGGTCATCGTCCATATCCTCATCTTCGTCGGAAGCCTCAGAGGCTGCGTCGTCTGGATGAGGTGCCGGAGATGCAACTGAATCGTTATCTGAATCGTCATCTTCTCCCTCTTCGTTATCTTCTGCATCAGAATCCTCCTCTGCTCCAGACTCTTCCGCAGATCCAGCACCCATTCCAAATCCATCTTCGGCCATGAATTCATCATCTTCATCCTCGAAATCCATACCCTCAGGCGCATCTTGTTCTTCGTTCGAAGCTGCGGCGTCTTCTTGGTCTACCATTACTTCATCATCTGTCTCTCCCTTCTTTCCAGAGGCCTTCTTCTTTTCTCTTCTTCGTGCAATGATTTCATCAATATCCACTGCCTTTTTATCACCCCCATTGAGTCCCTTCTTCGCTCCATCAAATCCCCAACCCTCAAACTCCTCTAAATCCGCGCCACCTGTTCCGTCTGCTTCCAATGCAAATTCAAAATCGGAATCCATTGCCCCATCATCTGCATCCTTAATTCCCCATATTCCCTCTTCTTCCACATCTTCTTCCTCGGACTTCTTCTTTGATTTCTTTGACTTTTTTGTGGAAGTAGTATCATCGTTGCGTTTGCGTTTTTTGTTCGAGGAAGGATCTAGAGGCAATTCCTCTTCGACGACATTTGTTAAGTCTTCGTCTTCATTATCTGATAGTGTGAGAACAAAGTCATCGTCGCGATTGCGTTTGGGTGCCATGTTTAGTTTATACTGTCTTAAGATTTTCGATCACTGGAGAAAAAAAGTTAGAGAGTGGTTGTACCGCCTGGCAGAATCTTTTTTTGTTGACAAAATTGGTTAGCTTTGAAAAACTGCATAAATTTCAAACTCGACAAATGATTTGCATAAATTACGCTTCATAATTATGGTAGGAGGGAAATCACAATAGAGCCACAACAGAGGACCAGATATTGATTCATTGTATTATTTCTGTGTATTTCTCAATTCAAGTACGTCCAGTTCAATAAAAGTTTCGTCATATTTCGTTTATGAACTGCAGATCTTTGAGTATTCTAGCACCAAAGGGTAGAAACTCTTCGCAAATTGTATTCCATCGTTCAATGCTTCCATCATTTCTTTCATTTTGTCAACTCCAAATTCTTCACATCCATCCAGAGCCTTTCCCTAGATTATCACCCTCAAAAAGACAAATAATTAAAGTCAATATGATCTCAACCACAGCTGCCTCCAGAGTGGTGGAAGCTACAATGGTGACATACTGAGAAGAAAAGAAGGAAAAGAGAAATAATGGGTATTGGTTATTCGAAAGTCGAGATTGCGTCGATCAATGACGTTCGTGCTTAAGATAGCTAAACCATATGTGTGAATTCACCTGAATGTTCAACTTCCTTTTGGAAGTGCACGGCGTCGAGCCACTCTACTGGACTCTTCAATACAGAAGTTCTGCCAACAGAGATGAATCGAGTTTCATCCACGAACCAGAAGCTGCGCAAGAACTTCTTCATCCACTCGTAATTGAGGTCATCTTTTTTGACAGGAACCTCGATAATCAGTTGGTGGCAGCGGGCGCCACAACCATGGCCGTAGGCAGGATCATTATCAGGGTTGAGCCAGTTGTATCCACCATGACTAGACCAAGCACGACTTGAAACCACGAGGAGACGATCTAGAACACAACCACCAATTCCCTTGCGAGTATATTCAGGGTGAACATATAGGTGTATATTGTGTGTAAATCTGGATCGACCTTCAGATTTTCCAGTAAGTCCACAACCACGAGTCTCGGTGTATCCAAAGCCAACGATATTCTCATACTGCGGTAACTTGGTCTTGACCTTTGGATTGGCGGACTTCGCTGGAATACAACCTTTGACGGCAACCACGAAGGGCAACTTATCTTTTTTGGTGACCTTTATGAGGTAAAGAATGTCATTCTCAGTGACTTCCTCTTGATCCTCTGGGATGTATGACTCGCGAATGTAATGGTTATAAATCTCCAAAAGGTGCTTTGCGTCAGCTTCAGTAGCGGGTCGTAGATAAATCTCAATCTTAGGAGCAGATGAGTTTGGCTCAGGGTCTTTTGCCATTTGCTGCTCATAGTGAGCATTACTTGCTATGACAGATTTTTCTTGTGCTTTTCGAACCATCTCTACATTCTTGAAGTAAGCTGCTGCGTCTTTGGCTGCAGTTTGATGGAGTCTCTTTTGTTCATTGGAGGCATTCAAGATATCTAGTAACAAAGTTAATTCGTGAAACCAAATCTAAGTGTATGGATTTTTTAATGAAATAGGCTTACCAGGAATTGTTGGCTCATGATAGGGTGCCTTGGAAAGGATGACGTTGTTGACATGATATTCGCCAGATCTAAACCCTTCAGCGTAGGTGTCGAAAGTAATTGTGACTGGCTGCACAGGACTGACATCATTAGACCACTCATGAATGTAAGATGGAATGTAAGCAGGATCGAAAGCTCCACGCTCCTCCCAAATTGGCGGTGTACACCAGCTACCATCCCAATCACGCAAGATCAAGTTTGCATCTTTTGTTTCAGATAGACGAACGCCTTCCTTGGATTCTGTGCCAATTTCGGCCTTTTCCAAATTATCGCCAATATCAGAGAAGCTAGAGATTGACCAAAATGGAGGTGAAGAGACTAAGCTGTCAGCTTGATTTACGTTGTCCGCGAGCTTTCCATTCAATGGATCGTTGACTTGTGTGTTGGTAAGAATGGAAGCCTTTTCCTCCTTTGGGGCGAAACTGTGAACAGCAACGTGGGAAATCTTGTCCTGAGAGGATTCGCCCTTCAAAGCTGCCAAACTACTAGCAGCGTTCGCATGGTTATCGCCAATTGTACTCATTACATTAATAACCTTCTCGGCGAAAGGATTTTTATTGAAGATATTCTCCTTCTTGATGATCGGGGGATCTGCGAAGCGGCGAGCAAGCAATACACTGAAATCGGCTGTTCCAGCAGCTAACTTGCGCTTTTCTTTATTTTCTTCGGCTTGTGTTTGCTTTCTTGGAGCGGGCTTTGGTGATATAGGCTGCGTAACAACTTGTTGTTGTTGTGCTCGTACCTCTGCAGCTGCAGCTGCTTTATTTGCAATGAATGTTTGGAAGTTTTCATCCGCTTTGCTTAGAGTCTTGTCTTGAGTCAGCTTTGCAGTGGTCCACTGTAGGAGTGTAAGTTAGCAAGGTTCGTACTCTTCATAATCACGAAAGGTATAGGGATGAAAGAGGTGAGCTAGAGAATGTAACATTAAATCAGAGGGTAGAAATCGTGTGAAAGCAAGAGAAAATGGACAGATCAAGTATTTGGCTGCTTACTGGGTTAACTGGCGCTGGAATTAGAGGCTTGTTCGACATTTTTGTGTACGAGTTCTGTTTTTGAGGAAAGGCCGACTTTTCAGTATTAGAGGATTCTGGTCAAAGCTATCAGTAATTGTTAAATCAGTCTGAAGGCAGCGCCAATATAATTCACCTAACTTGTGCTCAGAAGTATTGTTGTTATTCGAGTTGACTCCCTCGTTTGTAGAGGTTTGGGGTTGCAGGGAAGGAGGAGGGGTACCAGATTCCACGCGTTGTATATTCACTAGTGGTGCACAACTTTGTTAGCCTTGACTTTTTCTAGTTTTGAAGATTCTTTCAGTTTTAAGAGTGATGTATACCTTTGAAATCTTCCTTTTGTGTTGTTGGTTGCTTTACGGCGACAGACTTTCTCTTCAAATCTTTCTCTTGTTTATCCTTAAGTAGCATTCTCATAAATTCGTTATCCTTCATCAAGGGGCGGCCAGAGATGACTTTCTGGGTAAGAGTGGTCAATAGATACGACTCGCTACCTGTATCATCCGGAACTGAAGCTTGTACTGGGGAGCTGGTGATGTGTGCGGCTGGGATAGAAGAAGCTGCTACAGAACCAATTTCAACAAAGAGCTCTTGGCTTGCGACTGAGATTTTTTCATTGACAGTAGTGTTTTCTTCAGCGTCTGGGACGATAGTAACAGGGGACTGAATTAAAGTTAGTATTGTAAATCGATGATAGAACCAAAAGCCATACCAAGACTGGGGCCATGATAAATTCATTGGCACTGTCGACTTTGGGTGAATTGACACTTTGAGATTTACCCATGCGCTTGTGAAAGTCTGCTAGGAGCCTCTGCTCTATCAGCTTCTCAGGAGTTGGCTTCTTGACTACAACATCCTTGACAACGGTGGTTGAGCACTTGAGTTCATGGTCAGTAATAGCAACCAGAAACCAAAAGGTAGACAAACTAGAGCCAGTGAAACACCACCGCTGCCACTAGAAGGCGATTCCTCGAGAGCCCGAGGTGTGAAAGACTTGGCTGAGCCACACAAAGAAGTAGATCTACTCTTCGGCTTGGTTGGGGTAGAGATGACCGCATTTGCTTTGAATGCACTTTCCCCGGAACCGCTTTGTGAGTAGAATCTATTGATGTCATTGTCGTCAACCCTGGGAGAAACTGGTACAGTCAGCGAGCGAAAGAATCGATGTAGGGAAAGATACTTACAGCGAGAATTCTTTAGCCCCCCCAGCTTTGATAACTGGGAGGCCAGGTCCTTATTTCCAGTCAATACGCTCATTTTCGCCGTGTTTGGTGGCGGTGAAGGTGTTTGTCTACACAGAGAGTTGTCATCTAGGTCAAGATTTCTCGGACCGCCTGGTGTGACTTGATAGAACTTCTGGTGACCAACTGCGAATCGTGATGAACCAAGACCGTTTACCTTACCGGCGATCTCAAGTACCTCGTCTTTGAATGCGAGAAAATCTTGTTCAAAGTCACCTCGGAGGCGTTTGATTCGGGCCTTTTCAAACTCTTCGTCTCTCTCTGTTGAAACTATTATTTTAGAGGGATTTTCCATTGCTAAGGCGGAAGTAAATGCACAAAGATGTCTGGTGACGAAGAGTGTGAATTGTAATTGTCAAAGTAGCAGAGACCCGCGAAAAGGAGTGAAACTGCAAAAGTGATTCGCTATTTGTGGATGGAATATTAAACAAAGTAGAGGAGAGAAACTATGAGTAAATTAGATAGTAATTCTGTCTGTTTGTATAGTTGGTTGAGGAAAATACGAAGAATTTGATACCGACTTTGTAGAAGAAAGGGGTGGTACCTTCAACAGAAAGCGACAACAAGGTACCTAGGCAGTTTTTTATTATCGTGGCTGAGAAGTTATTCTATTGTGTTCTCAAGACGAGCTTGAAGGTGAATGATGTTGCTGGTTAACTAGAATGGATTTGTTGCGGAGGAGTGATTTGAGTGAAGTAAGATAATCGAGAGGGACAGAAATTGAGAATTTTTATGAATGTTGTGACCTTTTTCGTCTTCTTAGAATAATATTGACCTTTCGAATTGGGGAGAGTATGAAGAGTTTCCAGTCTATGAATCACACATCATCCCACTTGTCTATCGTCGACGCCTTCGTGGAAAAGTGATTACAAGAGAGATTGTGGTTTGAATCGGGAAGCTACAACTTGCTGTATCGAAACATTGACATCTCGTTGCGCAAACTAACAAGCACGCGAGAATACCTCCAGCAGCCGCGAATGATAGTCTGGCCAGTCTGATCTGTTTGTGAGAGAATCTTCATTAAATGATCTACTTTTCAAACGAATATGTCGACACTCCAGAACATTGGAAGACGTCACGTGATTTATCCATCTCTCCATCGAATGTGAGCAGAACGCTTCATTTCTTCCCTCCGATGAACATTTGAGAAAAGTAATTCCAACGACGACATAGAAAGGGTTTGATAAAGATGTTATCCATATTACGCAAGGCAAGACTCAAGGACAAGGAGATGAGGATTTTGATGCTGTATGAGACTGCTATTCCCCCTGACAATCTTTTCCTTGCTGATCGTCTGTTTTTTAATTTTTCGCACAGTGGACTGGACAATGCTGGCAAGACTACGATCGTCAAAAGAATTATGGGCGAAGATGTCAATACTGTGAGCCCAACACTGGGTTTCATCATCAAAACTATTGAGCATTCCGGGTACATCTTATGCCACCTATGAAGAAGTTACAGCACGCTGACCATTTAAAGTTACAAGCTGAACATTTGTATTAGCTCTTTAACTTTCCGCTGTTTCTAGTAAAATGTATGCTGAACCTTACAATCGCAGGGGATGTCGGTGGTCAAAAGACTCTCCGATCATACTGGAGAAACTATTTTGAGAAGACTGATGCGTTGATATGGGTGGTTGATGCCACCGACCGTCTACGTATTGAAGATTGCAAGGAAGAGTTGCATGCTTTACTCCAGGAAGAGGTTTGTCAACAGTAAAGCATTGAATTTTTCCAATGCCCATAACTGATACCTCTATAGAGACTTTCTGGAGCGAGTCTTCTTGTTTTTGCCAACAAGACAGATGTGAACGGCTGCATGACCAAGACAGAAATAAAAGAGGTGAGTGAAGACCGCAAAACATGCAGGCGTGAAGGGCGTCGTCAAGAGATGTGGACATACTAACCGGAAATAGATGTTGGTGCTAGATGAAATTCGGACGCACAAATGGCACATCATTAATTGCAGCGCGATCACAGGCGAGAATCTGGACGAAGGATTGACTTGGGTTGTCGAAGACTCCAAGGAACGATTATTTCTATATTGATGTCGGTGAACGAGTCGGAAAAGTTCACTACTACCGAAATAGAGGACCTACTAGGAACCTACCGTGCCTACCTACCTATGCGGAAGTGCTAGACCGCTGGTGGATCTCCGAAATTCGTTCAACCCAATACTAGGAATATCCCATTCAACCCGTTTAGTGACATAGTTACGAAAAGAAGAGTTTTGTTTGTTTATGTTAATTTGGGACTTCTCTAGTGTCATTTATTTCTGTGCCCAGCCGTGCCAGCTTACCTAGATGGGTGTACCTTAACAACCTTCCTTACCCCTTCGTGTAAAAATTGACAATCGGGCCAGGATCTTCTTTGTTTTGGGACACAGGAGCTTCTATTGTTTATTGTTTGTAAGCGCGTAATTGTGTGGCAGCCGCCGCTCAAGGAACTGCACAAAGTATACCCGTTGGATGTTGATCAATTATGAACAGCTTCACAGGTGGGCAGGTGTAGAATGTTCAAAACTTGTGGTCGTGAGAAGTGTGCATCAATACATCTGTCATGACTTTTTGAAGCACGCAAGTAGACGACGATAGAATGCGTGCCACGTTTTATGTATGTACAGTTGTAAAAAGAAAAAATGGCAACAACCCAAGGTTGTATCCATATCCAGGTGCTTGTAAGTTGTAACCTTACTTAAATGAAAGCTTGCAGCGTAAGTTATGAACTTTATGAAACCTTGACCAAGCGAACCTTGGAAGCTTCAACCGTCCTTACTAGAACAATCCTTCGAGGTGCTCAACAACCTCGACCCCTCGTGCAAACGCGTTTACCCCGCCGAGTTGTAACTTGGATTGTCCTGTATTCTGAAATACACCATTTAAATTTCTTCTCCCGTGTTGTTGTGCCGCCGCCTCATATAAACATGTCGAACGCCGAGGGAGAGCCCGATGTCAATGATTTCTTGCAGCGGATCAAGGAGTTGGGCAATAAACGGGACCAAGAAGACGAAGACCGCACAAGAAAGTTAGAGGAAGAAATATTGCAAGGCAGAAAAGAAAGACAAGCTCGCAGAGCTGGTAATTGATTTCTATTTAAACTTTCTTTTCAGAGACATTGTTCCGCCCGTCGCCATGCTATAATATGATAGGTCGGAAACGTACTTTTTGCTAATGTTTACTTCAGAAAGGGCATTATCTATCTCACCTACGAAGTCCTCTCCTATGAGTACACCTAGAAGACCTATATCAGGCATTCTTTCAAATTCAGACGACCAATCTTCAGAGTCTCGGCGCGGGAGTGTTGTTGACAACGACGTAGACGAAATGGCTTTAAATTCAGTGCCGGATTTGAAGCGGACCTCTCAGTTTAGAGATTCACCGTCAAATGCTATGTCCTCAAGAAATTCACCTTTATCATTGGCTCGCAGGCCAGAACCTTCCGATAAACCGCGAAGTCGACCTTTATCCATGGTTGCTACAGATAGGGTAATGCTATCGAGAACAACCACACCGACACCCGAGAATACCACGTCTGCAGATGATAGTACCCCTTCTCGAGAACAAATTGCGCAATCACTAGCATCCAAAGATCCAGCTTGGTTTAGGCAAACCGCTGATCGAGGTGTTAATTCACCAGCTTATAGGAAGAATCAGGTGGAAGACGAAGAAAGAGCAACACACGGGTCAATCCAGATGCCAGGAATGGCTCGTAATAATTCTACGCCAGACAAGACACCAAACGAGGCCAAAGACTCTTCTTCAACTCCTACAAGATCGCCCACACGGCCTCCAGCAAGGAATAGTATCTCATATGGAAGCGGCTCTAGAATGTCATTTCAGAGCAACCCGGGTGTTGGCATGGGATCACCAATCCCAGTGACTGACGCCCAGAGGTTGGATCCACCTGCTGCTGACAGTTCATCGGATACTCGAGGCCTAGCAATGTCACCTTCGCAGGGTCGCATATCGCCCGATAGACTAGACCGGCCCAATTCTCCAACAAAAGGAATGGGTGGATTTGTCCAAAGTGCGATGATGAAAAGATCAGAGAGTATGAATAAGCGGTGGTCTGTTGCTTCACCATCATTAGATCGGAAGAATTCGTCTTTTGATCCTTTTGTGGATAATCAATCTACTTCTCCCTCTAGGCCTGCGTCAAGACCTACCTCGAGTCATGGTGAACTCCACCGCCCGGGCACAGCAAGCTCTATGAGAAGCAATGTGACAAATTCTGCGATGAATGATAATTCCAACTTTATGAGACCATCTCTGGCAACAGCTAGATCTTACACCCCGGCCGAAGCTAAAGAGGCGGATAGTGGGAATCAATCGCCTCCAGCAGATGATAGTTTGCCTGTTAGTCCTACGAAAACTGCGGACTCAAGACGATGGAGTCCTACCAAATCTAGTTGGCTGGAGAGCGCGTTAAACAAACCCGAGTCGCCGAAGCCTAAAGCCACACCACCGCCTCAACAACCATCGTGGATGTCAGAAATTAACAGAGCAAAACAGAAAGGGAGTGTCGACTTGGGGAGAAGTCAGACCATGAAGCACGAAGTGAACATTGGCGGGCTAATGAGATCTCCTCCTCCTGGCGCATTGTCAACGCCTTCGAGTATTCGAGGCTTCCCAACGGCATTTTCTCCTGGCATTACGCCACAGCGAAACATTGAGAGCATGATTAATCAGGATAGTAAGAGCGCCGCTGGGAATACAAAAGCCGAAAGACCATCAACACCCTCCGCTTCCACCCTCATTTCTGATACCACACCAAAACTCAATACAAATTTTACATCCACACCATCTGGGACACCCAAAGCCAATCTGAATTCACCTGCTAGTTCAGTGAAAGCCAGGCCCACAACTCCTCCAAAAAACGATTTCCGTTCTGTTTTGAAATCACGCCAGGCGCCTGCTGATGATAAGCCCAAAGAAGAGCCAGAATTTAAGAACGTCTTTGGTCAACTACTCAGGACGAAAACTCAAAGTTACATTGCTCCGGATCTGCTCAAGGACAATATCACACGTGGAAAGGCAGGCCTTAACCTTACTGGAGGTCCTATAAAGACTGAACGCAAAGATGAATTCAAAGATGCCATATTGAAAAAGAAAGAGGATTTCAAGAAAGCACAAGCTGAGGGAAACGGTGTTGCGAGATCTGCCAGTGGCGAAAGTCGGGAGAATGTGGTACCTGAAGCGTTGCGGAGAAGAAACACCCTTGGAAGAAACGGATCCGTTTCTAATATAATTGCATCGACATGGGAATCTAGTTCACCACAGCGTAATGCTTCTGCCAGTCCCACTCCAAACTTAGTCAAGGAAACCAGTGCCCCAGCACGCATGCAAGAAAAGAATGCAATTGGAGGTAAGCTTGCTGGACGTTTTAATCCTGGTCTCGCAGATTTACTTGCCAGAGGCCCTCCGTCACTTGCTAGTGAAACCTCAAGGTCTTCAAGTGCCTCATTATCTCAGCGTACAATCAGTATGAGCACTTCGACAACTAATCCCGAATCGAGCGAGAATGGACCACAACTCACACACATGACCAAGGGGCGTGCCCGTGGACCACGACGAAAGGCGCCATCTACAGCCGCACCAACCCAAAATACATCAGCGCCAGAACCTGAAGAAAGAGCTGAAGAAAAAGCTCCCATTTCATTCCCTACCAAGTCTTTCACTACGTCTGAGCAGCTTTCATCGCCTGCTACAAGCCCAATAAAGCAGACAATTTCAGCCTTGAACACAGAACAGGTGCCAGAAAGCACTCCAGTTTCTCAGCCTTCATCACCACGGAAACTAGATATGAGAAGACGATCTCTTTTTCTACAAGAAGCACCAAAGAATAAGGATACACCATCGTTGGAATCCCCTAAACCACTTTCTTCCGTCAAAATTGCTAATTTCCCCGAGAACATGGTAAAGGCACACCACAACAAGCTCGAGGCAACAGTTTCGCCAGATCCACCAAAGCCAGAGCCCCCAGCGCCTGCCAAATCTCCACCACCAACCAAAATTTATGAAGATCGTACATTCAATGAGCCTGTATCGCCAGAGACTGCAAAGCTTCGTCCTGCTCCGTTATCCCCAAGAAAAGCTAATTCGTTAAAATCTCCACCGCAATTCTCACCTCATTCTGATCACCCACCACCACTCAGACCATCGAGATCAGTCAAGCATACTGCAGCATTATGGGGTCGATCCACTGCTGAACCACCTGCTCGCATACCTTCTCCAATACAGTTACCCACTTACGAAGATGAGAAGTCCGCTTTAGTAGGCGCAGGTCTGCGGCCTATAAGTCCATTGAAACGAAACAACTCTCATGAAGACGATAGGATAAAACTAGCAGGTGTAGGTTTACCACCTATTAGTCCATTGAAGCGAAATAAGTCTATTGATCTAGGACTACGAATGGGACCAAAATCTACAAAAGAGCCAACACCCGCGCGCGCTCTTCCCATTCCTCCAACGAAAACACTAACATCGCCAGTAATGAGCCCAGGTCTTCGTTCACCCAGCATGGCCTACTCCCCAGTACCTCAAGCATCTGAAGCGTCCCAACTTCTCGCCGACTTCTTCGGTGAAGAACCTAAGCCAACTCCAACTTACGCAGTCGATACAGCAAGCATTTTAATGGGCCGACAAGATACCTTCTCAACGATACGGACATTGCAATCCAGTCTTTTTTACTTATTTGGAGATGGAAAGAAGCAGTCTGTTCCTACTCATCAAGAGCGTGTTCTTTTTGAGCGTCAGATGTACTTATGCCCCCATACATTTACCAATGCGACTGGTAGAAGAGTGACAGAAGTATACTGGTGGATTGGGGATGAAGTTCCTGAACATGTTGTCACCGGCGCCGAGATATTTGCTCAGAGAGAGGCCAAAGGTTTTGGTGGAAGTTTTGTAACATTGAGACAAGGCAAAGAAACTCCAGAGTTTTACCAAGCTTTGGGTGGTATCATCATTATCAGAAGAGGATCTTCTAACAAGTATGATTCCCTCGCACCTCATATACTCTGCGCAAGACAACAATATGGAATGTTGGTATTTGACGAGGTTGATTATTCTCCTTCAGTCTTGTGCTCCGGGTTTCCATATCTTATATCGTCACCATCAGGCAAGATATATCTATGGAAGGGTAGAGGTAGTACCGCTGAAGAGCATGGTTGTGCTAAACTCCTCGGAATGGAAATATCAATGACTGGCGATATCGAAGAAATTGAGGATGGCGATGAACCTTCGTCATTCTTGAGAGTCTTCGAGAACTGCAAACAGATTCCACAATCAGCTGATCACTGGAAACTCAAGCCAGCCTACAACAAATATTCCGCTCGTTTGTTCTGTGCTACCGCTACAGGCAAAGAACAAGTATGTCTCCGATTCCCTCATTGCACAACCTCCCACTGACATCTTCCAGATAATCGAAATAAACCCCTTCTCTCAAACCGACCTCTCTTCAACTGGTATCTACATTCTTGATGCCTTTTTCGAAATCTACATTGTCATCGGCGCCAAAGCTCAGTCCCACTATGGTCCCTTCCAGACCGCACTTCAATTCGTACAGGAATATGGGATTCTTTCAGCGGGCATGGAAGATCGTCCTTTTGTGCCTGTTTCTACAGTAGTCATCGAAGGGATCCCGAAAGACTTGAAAAGTGTGTTTAGGAAATGGAGCGAGGGAAGAGCCCCAACTATTACTGTACAGCCGAGTGTAAAACAAGGGGGAACTGATTTGAAAAGAGTGAGAAGTTTGAGGGTTGTGCCGTTGACGGCGGCGTTGGAGGCTACTAGGGGGTAGACGAGTATGGGAACGGTCGTGTATTATCTACTGCTTTTTAAAGGGGTGACCCGCTTTGGATGAGTGAATTGCTTGATGCTTGTATTTTTTTATTTGCTGGACTTTAAATTTGACGCAACCTTGGTAGTGGACGGAAACACGCATGCATGGAGGGATGGATTGAAGTAGTATGTTTCTTGCGGGCTTTTGTTTCCTTTCTTTGTAAGATAAACTATTTGACACATGCGTATACTCCATGGAGTACACTTTTGGGAGGAGGGGGTGGTTTTGAGGCTTTACATACAGATAGTGTAATTGTAAGAATTCAGTATATCTTCCGTTTACGTCTGGGTTTCGGTCTGAGTGAGAGGTCAATTGTGCGGGGTTTGGGTTTGGGTCGGTGCTTGTGCATAATTCATTTTCGTGAAGAGCTATGAGGAGAATTACTGGGTAGGTATGCATACGTGGGTATGTTGTGATGTATCACTACTATATGAGATGATTAAGAAAGAACGAAAAGGAATATTTTGGTATCTAAATGATGTGGTGTGATTTGATTATAAATTATACATTATAAATTAAAGAATATAAACTAGGATTTCTACCAACATGATGATAGTTAAACAAATACATAACGCCGAGATCTTTCTATAAATTAAAAGGATGAACCCGAAGGATCAAATTAGATATTATTAAGATTATTTTTGCATGTCGAGTCTATTTCGATCATGAGAATGAATACTCGCGTAGGTATTGATATTGGTATTAGTGATGTGATGTGATGTGATGTGATATGATGTGCCGTATTAAGAGGGGTGGTATGGTATCTATTAGGTAGATAGATACAGTTTTTCTGTTCGTGGATTCTGAGGTAGAGGGTTCTTTTGGATGGGGTGGATGAGATGGTTCCGCGGGTTTTGGTTCGAAAGGGGGTGGTGGAAGTGGAGTGTGAAGGTCGAGATGCTTGTGTTGGAGTTGTGGTTGTTGTCGCATGGTTGGGAAAATGGGTTGGGTAGAGAGCGAAGAGCGAAGGAGAATTTGGTGTTAATGGGTGTTCATTGGTGGCGGTTGGTGTGGAGTTTGGCTTGAGGTGGAGGGTGAGCAAAGATTGTTATCTGCGGCGCCGAAATAACTTGTCCGGGATGCGATCGTGTATTGGTATGTTATGATCTGTGGGTTGTGGATTTATGATGATGTCCTGATTCCTTTGCTCGGGATCTAGAGAACCTTTGTTGATGAAGCGAAATCCGGAATTGTGTCTTAGCACACGAATTCCGAGACGCATTATCCAGCTCTATGTGATTGTGTGCAACCGTCGGTATGTCAGATGCGGATTTCGTCCATTTGCAATGAATGATAATCTGTGTTAAAAGATCCATGGCTTTACAATTGATGTAGAATGTCGTATGTGCATCACGGATAGTATCTCGAACTATCGGTAATCAGGATCGCGACCAGGCCGAGGATAAGAGTGATGATTGGTGACATGACGCGACGTTTCAAACATTAGAAAGATGGAAACTGATCGTTTATTGGCCAACTCGGAAAATCGTCTAGTTCTGGTGTAGGATAATCTCAGGCGTAGTCATAAAGGCACAATTAAGCTTCGAGGAGCTTTTGCAAGTGCTTTGCATTTTCTTCTTTACGTTCATCACTTAAAATCCCTCTGCATGATCCCGAGAAACCATCCGATACTGAGCATGAAAGCAAATCATGGAATTTACGGAGCGTTATCTCGTTCACTACCGGGAAGATACACCGATCCATCGTTTTTTCTGTAAGGTGTTTGTATTCATCCCCGCCGAAGCGAAACATTTTCCTTGCGACAATCCATCGAGCTTCGGAGCTGGTATGAGCATGCCTTAACATCAATTTGCAGCTCCAGATAAACTCCTCCTCTGGATACCCAATGGTACTCAAGTGACGGTTATTCTCGTGGACTTCAGTGAATGTGGTGTTTATTGCAAGCTTCCATATCATTTCTCTGATTTCTGGGGAGAACTCGCGGAATTTAGTGAACTCGTGTAATTGAGAAGAGACTTTCACATCCAAAGCCGGACGATGAATTTCCTCTACATCGTTGACGTCATCATCGATAATATTATCATGATTCTTGCAGTGCTTGTAATTGTGCTCCTCTTCTTTGTTGACATTTGCTTCGCTTCCACATTGTTTTCTAAACTCCTGTTCGCGTAGGTGCTTATTGTGAATGACCTGCATATTCGATTGTTGCAACAAGGAGGTAGATAGGATTAACGCCTTTTTGAGCATGTGTTATTGTAATCTATGAAATAGGATAATTAGAATAAGCTTCTTCGGGATAGATGGCGTATCTTCCTTGAAAACTCGAATTAAAAACGGCAATCAATATGATTTCGTTGCAAAATAATCTTGAGGAGGTTTCGTCATGGAATTGAGAATCGAGTTGTCGTAGGCGCAACATATACTGTAGAATACATTGACCGGACATGAGAAGATATGTGATTAAGAATTGTTAGATGTCAGTTAGAAATGAGGATTATTAGAAAATAATTCTTAATTGTCATGAAAAAAAAGTGCAGATGAAAATCTCATAATCTGTAGGAAATCTGGGGATTTAAAGGTAAAGTTAAGGAAAAGATGGCGGCGCAAGCTAGTCGTTAGAGTGAAGCTAAACACGGTAGTGGGAAAAGCTAATCTTTGGACTAACATCATTTTCTGTGGGTACGAAAGAGTAGAGGGAATCATAATAATTGGGACACTGATCCACGGCTAGTAAACAAAAGGACCTGCAGTGTATGGCATAAGAGAATGGAAACCAACCGAGTAAATATCGAGATCTTGCCCAAGAGAATCAAAACGAAGAATCACCACCCACAGTATGAACAAGGGGAACTGAATTCTGGAAGCAGAGAATAATTTTGATACATAAAATAAATCGCTGCGCAAACATTTCTTAGATGTATAAAGTCGCCTCCTATCTCTATGATGTAAGTATTGCGTCTCTTGATAGACTTTCATCGTCTTTTCGGATGTAATTAGGGCCAAGAAGCCCCTAAAAGGGGACTTCCTCCAACCATTTCAAATAATTTTATATCTTCCATTTCAGTTGGTATCCAACTAAATTCCTCCAAATTCAAGAAATCGTCTCCACGTGTACGTTGAGGAGGTTCTATTCTCGGAGTTTCAGAGAGTTTCCATTCCCATTGCATATCCTCGTTCAGGATAAGGTTTACCACCTCACTCATCTGCATGAGTTTTTCCGAAACTGGGTATACTTCTCTAGGTCGGTAAATCAGTTTCTGTTCGAGGTTCCAGAAGCCTCGTACGAGGTTGATCGTTGATGAGCTGTCCCACATCCCCTCCTTTCTTGGACACCGCAGTAGGAGTTCCAATGCTTGGTGGCGAGTTGTTTCATTGGGCGACTTTACGCAAGTGACTAATCAGAAAGTGAAATTAATATTTGGTTACAATATTGCAGACCAAACAACTTACAATATAAAGGAGCAATCAAACCCAAGTCGGTTGAGAATATGAAGGCAGGTCTTCCAGCTTTAGCATCTTCCTCGGCAGCATTAATCAAAGATCTCGCAAGACTGACGATGATTTGAAATTCCGAATCGAACACAGCGAACCTTTTGGGATCATTCACGGAGTCCTTGATGATTCGAGGGTCGTTTAAGTCTAGTTCAGAGACCCTGGCCATAATGTGCATAGTTGTATAATGTACTTTGCACAATACAGCACCCCTCAATTGTTTGCTGTCAAAAGTATGACTCTGGCTTTTCATGAAACTTTCAAATGAGCCTCTCCAAGCGTCCAATTGCGCACGAGATTTTACATATAAATCCATCGCCAATTTTGGTTGACAAGCGGATGGAAGGTTGCCATCCCATAAGTAACCTCCTCGGAAAAGGCTATCGGATGCGTGAAGGAGACTTCTTCTTGCTGCATCCAGGTTTTCGAATTCTCTCGGTATGATATTTTCTCGAGTACTGATGGTTGATATTACTTTTGCGAAAGCCATACGTTCTGGAACTTCTCTGGTATCGATGTACAGGATAGCTTGTATGCAAAGTCTCATGAACATAGGTACAATGTTTTCTTCTATCAGATCCTCGTCTTGAGAGTTGTTGCGTAATCGTGAATTATGCAAAATCTTTAGGCCGCTCTGCAAATGCATTATTGCGCTTGGGAAATGGCCCCGTAAAGAATCGAAGCAAACGAAAAGAATACAAGACATTAAAGCTGTGAGAGGTTTCTGTTTGCCTGCCGCTAAAGATCGTCTAAGGTGTGAAATGGCCTTTGTGTATTGACTTGTGGCGAACCCAAATCCTGATCTTGCAGCATCGCATTTCGTCGCAAGATCCAATCTTCGGTTCGAGAAATCTTCGTGGAGAGTCCCAAGTCCTATAATAGCATGCCGAAGAGATGGGTCCACAGAGCTTGCTTGCAATATGAGATGATTCCAGAAAGAGGGATCAAAATATCCACTGAGCTCTGTTGCTGTATTGGAAACGAAATATTGGAAACCTCGCCGTTCATTTACAGTACCAGGTGAAAATATAGGTACTTGCTGGATGTCTGATAATGTTTGTATTTCCGGGCTCAACCTCTTTAGGTCTGTGGAATAACCATCACATTTTTGTCCAGTGGAAACACATCTTTCACATGAAGGCCTGGCTTCATCACACTTGACTCGACGTATCCTGGATTATGTCAATGGGGATCATTCCTTGACCAGAACAGCATTTCAAATCCATACTTGCAAGTTTGGCAGCCTGTCTTCACTTTGGATCCACATCTCCTACGTCGGGGTATTATTTGATTGGGGGTTTCAGTAGACATCGTCTCTTCAGAACTTTCGAAATTTTCCGGGGGATCCAATCGAATTATCAATGATGGCGGGAATGAATAAGCAAGTAGATACGATGCAACCTCTTATACGGAAGTAGAAAAGGCTTGGAAGCGAAAGTCCCTACCTATGCCAATATATACATATATATGTAGCACTGCCCCATTATATGGCAATCTTACATGCTCCCCTTTCTTGATTCTCTCAGCCCTGTGTGATGCGAAGGGTGCATGAGATAGTGCATAAGGAATTCCACCAATCTGTAGGCATTCTTTCCTTGCCTGAGATATTTCAAATCAAGAAAACCGTTGACATGGTAAGATTAAGTTACGTCGCAAACCCTCTTTGCTTGGCCTTCGGCAGTAGCCTCGCCTGAGCCACAAGGCTGACAGCACAAAAGATACGAGCGAACCAATGAAACATGATTATACAATGTCTTACTAAACAAAGCTCCATTCTTCACCGCCTCAATTAAGCTATCTCAAGCATCATGACTCCACCTTCGGTGTAGACTGTTATGTCAAAGAATGGGATTCATTATACAGATTCATACTTCAATTTGATGCTCCACGCGCTCCTCTTCTGATACAGTCAGATCCTACAAACTAAGCATAATCAAGACCTTGGCTGAACGGCTCAGAACCCAGAGTTGATGATATTTAATGGTGTCCATAAAAGGTATAGATAACCCAGACAATTGATTAATAAATGAAGGCTCAGCTCTAATCTTACAGTCGTGCACTTGCAGATCTCTCTACGGGCCACAAGATTGATTGCTTTCGTCTTTGTAAGAATGAGAGGCAAAAAGAGAGAACAAACTAGGATAAAGATCACAGGTCAAAAGTGCAAAAGTTATGGGTATATCTGCGACACCTGAGTGATTCGAACACTCGCTCCCGAAGGAAATGTCTGACTCTGTTAATACAGTAGCAGGGCATCGCGTTAACCACTCCGCCAAAGTGCCTATTCTATATACTATGCTTCGCTTAAATACATATAACTTGTACTTAAAGACAGTTGGGATATGAAGATATCAGGTTTGGTTGAGCGGGTGTGGTGGAGCTGGCAATATTCAAGAACCCGCATGGATCCACATGGCGCGGCTATATGCATATAGGATTTCAATCCCTCAACATCATTGGCAAGTGTTATGGTTGCTTCAAGGTTAAGACCCAACAGCTCCAAAAACGCCCAGAGGATCTGGTTTATCTCATCTTGTATATGAGCCTCAACCTGCGACTTGCAACAAATCGCTGAGGGCATGTAGCTTTGATCAAGTGATGATCGACCTCCCCCGATCCTTCACCATACAAGAATTCAAGCCTACCCTCTCGAACTAGCAGAACCAGCAGAACTAGCATAGAATGGATTCTGTCCAAGATCATTGGCAGGATGCGCTGAGTGGCAACTGGACTAATATTTACCACATCACCATAAACACAACTCTCAATTATCTGGTTGAGAAGAGATCTTAATAACAGACAGGTACAATGGCGATCGAGCATGGAATGGGTTTGAACATTACTTCTTGCACTAGTGACAAATGAGTTGATCTAAAGTATGAACACAATGTATTTTATTTCCTACATGTTGCGATCTGTTCCAAAGTCGGAGATCTTGCAATTATTGAAACCTCACCTCCTACTACTCTCCCCTCCTTTCCTAAGCCCTGCAAAAACTACTAGATCATGCCAATTATCCATTCCCCATCTTCACTCCTTGATGGGAGGAGAAGCAAGTTGATTATGTGTTTTTATTGGCATATAAAAAACTACGATCTGAAGTCAATCTGATACAATCACGGGAATTTCCAATTTCTCTTCTGCCTTCCCTTTCCTTCCCTCCTCCGCATCTTCTCATGATCAGCTCAATACCTACCAAAGCCTGTCGATTTTGCTCTTTTTCTTCTTTTCTCTCTTCACTACGGAGTAGAGAACTCTTCCCTATCCCCAATCAAGGAGAGGAGATAGAGAAGAGTTTCATATGCTAAAACTTGCTTGCAGGCACATCATGTGTACGTAACTCTCAAACGCCAAAGACAGAAGTCTGGCAGCGAAGCTTCTGACGAAGACATCTCATCAGCGATAGACACTCTATTCGTTGTTCTGGAAAGTCAACTAGCTTCCGATAGCAATTTAGACTCAATAAAGGTAAGTGAAAGTTTCTGCTTTTTATGTATAATTCATTTCGACAAATTCTTCTTCCCGATACTTGGAGTCGTATATATGACTGGCCCTTGAGTTTTTATAGTTATCTTCCCGATTTGGCAAACTTGGATCTTTCCCAATTCTCTTTGCAAAATTCGCTATCGCCAACTTATCTTTCTCATAACAATCTCAAGATCAATCTCCATGAATATTACAACAATAATGTCATATTCCAATTTTCACAAATGAAATACTTTTAACCCCAATTGAGACAACGTCAATCATATCTAACCCTTCGCTCCTTCCCGGAAACAATATCCTTGATGATACATATCTGATCTCCTCCCCCCTTCCCGTAGCTCTCTTCTAA
>PHWZ01000333.1:0-43400 GCA_004379285.1 Botryotinia calthae | reverse complement strand
TATATATATATATTGCCATACAACCATGCAATGTGGCCTAGTATAAGAAAAACATGAGTCATGACCTTCACGGCATACAAAATCCGCAAAAACTCTGACAGGATGATTTTCTCGCAGGCTCTAAAACAAACAGGCTAAATGCCCTTTCGACTCCATAACCAACAAATCGAAACAAAGAGGTTCAAATGCAATGCTTATGACTACCTCAGACATTACTCCAAGTCTTACTTGGATCATTTAGATCCGATTCTTTCACTGAAAAATGTGTTGTCTTTATAATCGTCTTTGAATCCGACTTGTCGTCGATATTTTTGTCGAAGATTTCTATTTGACTACCAGTCAAACTATCGGTACTCGCAGCACCTCTAACATGCGTTTCACGTTGTACCAATCCGTTGTTAGGACGCAACTTTAAAATGTCTAGTCCATGTTCTTGGTGCGTGGTATTGTTGAGAATGTCGCTTTGGCCTTGAGGTTTCCTACTGCTACCGAGAGTCGAGGGGTAAGGATATCGAGCTGGATGGGTTGATTGCCTGGTCGCGAAATTGAAGAAACCAGGTATTAGCAGGCGGATAAGAGGAAGAAGATCCGGGACGCAGCCTATAACCAACGCAAGACCAGTCTCGATTTGAGATATGGTGCTGTTAACATTCAATCCCGGGTCAGGGACATCGGGGTAGAATGCACGGTAAGTGAAAACAAGACGACAGATTCCGATAGCAGTAACACTTGAAAAGAAGTATTAGCTCGTGACAAACACAAAAGGAGAATAATGATCAATACCCCAAGCCCATGCACAGAATGAAGATTGCTGCAGCCTTTTTCCGTGGATTCATCTTGAGACCCTTTACCATATAGATTGGAATGCATAGAACCAATAGGTCTGTCAAAATAGTTAAACCAGCAGTAGACAATATAAAATTGACACCATTGATGCATTTACCACCCTTTATATATTTCCCGTCTTTGAACCCAGAAGATACAGGCCCGTAAGGTCCAATGCCCGGATCTGTGGCATTTACTTTAATCTGAGCTGCCAAATCCATCTCTGTCGAGTAGAAGTTATATGATAACGGTACACATTGAAACATATCGACAAAAAAGATAGCGATCATAAGGGCGAAATTGATGCATAAGAGTGCATATGAGGCGTATCGAACTGTTTGTCTTATTCCCCCAAGCCGAAGATATAGAAGAATCATGGAGGCCTTGACGAAACCGAGAATCGGATTGTAGCAAAGGGAATCAAACATTGACCATTTCATTTCCGTAGGTATGTCGATATCGAATTGGACAAGATCTGATGATTTGTAGCCATATTTCGCGTATGATGTTACTAGTGTCCAGGTTAGCATGATTGGAACCAAACTTGATAAGCTCTTTCATACTTCTGCAGAAAGTATATTCACAGAGCAAATCTTTCGTATGGGAAGAGAAATTACGAAAAACGGAGACTTTAAAGGTCTTCAGAGATATGTGAAAAGAAATACTCACGTCCGTATATAGCAGCAGTTTCCACAACAGATAGAATCTATATTTGTTTTAACCTCAATTTCAGATGACAACCTTAATGCTCAATGGTGTCTTACCCAAGCTATACCCATACAGATATCACCTACAAAATCTTTAGCAACCAAGCAGTGTAGGCCAAAAATCAGAAGACTTACTCCACATCATCAATCCCTTCCATTGTGGTTTTGATACTAACCTTGAGGCTAGACGACCAAAGCAGAAGATTGAGCCAACAACCTCAAAAACAACGATAATGACCAAACATGCGGTGTTCAACTGCTTGACCATTGTGAAAAACAAAGATGGTACCTCGCAGAAGGTACTCCACTAGACTGAAGGTTCATCAAGGGGGCTTCAATAAGTTTAGAAAATAAGGGTTGAAAGCGATGGATTATATCATATATTGATTTCTGAACTCTGGTCGCTAATAGAATATCTCAGTGTTCCTTCGTGCATTCGAATTAGGACCCTCCTGGAGTTCTTAGCAATATTACCCCAATGCTACCCCTATACATTGTGCTATCGTGCAAGTGCTATTTTGGTCTTCTAGATGCTAGAAAGTGAGGTTCAAAAAGGGCAATACTATCAGGGGTGAGTGCTGGGGAAGTGAGATCTGCAGGATAAACCCTAGGCCGTTTGAAAACTTCAATCCTACTCAAGAAAAGGCTTATCAAGTAAAGACAGTAAACTAACCCAAGTCCCACTGCCGTGCAGAGTTAGAAGACAACTGCATTTGCTTTGGCTTCCATACCTTTGGTCATTGGGGTGATATCTAACATGCTTGATAGGGGTACCTAACATTAATCATGCCTTGTGTCTTTGGCTCAAAACTCTCGGTCGGTCTATTTACATGATCTGTGAAGCAATACCAACTGAGTATGCATTAGTAGAAGCTAGCCATGATAATTGCACCATCAAAGCGGGTGAGGTGATATGACTGGCGTAATTGGGGGAAGAACAACAACTGGGTGGTGGTTGTATCTGCTCTTGTCGCTCTGACCAATTCCCGTTCTACCTGTTGATCCTTGCGCGGGTTCCATTGTTGAAGGGACGAGAGGTGTGGTTTGAGAAAGGCCTCAGCGTAAAGAGCGGAAGCTAACTACGATTTTGTCTCTTAGACCCCCTGTTTGTGACACGCGGGTTAAGAACATGCATGTAGATGCCAGTCGCCGAAGGCTCGTTTTGAACCTGGGATGAATGTTATGGGTAGATTAAGCCAGCCAAAACTAGCCTAACATAAGTCTATGTCGGTCCCGATGACATTACAAGAATACGACGTTGCGGAGTACAGTCCGCGGTGTTTGGATATGCATCGAACGCTTGAGTCTTGGTCCTGTAGACCACAACAATAATGTTGATGTCGCACTCAGGACGGCAACAGCACGAGTCGAGAGATTCTAGGTTCAAGTTTTCTATTAAACTTCATAAACAAACATTTGCAGGACGTTGATATATTTGCACAGACAAAAGGCGTTAGAACCTAGCCCAAGCTAGGGGTTCCGGAAGTACGGAGTATGGAGTACTCTAGTGTGTTCACGTCCTCTCGTCCCTACCATTTCATCTTTTCTTTCCTTCCCACTGCTTGCAATTGACACTGGGCGAACGGGTTTTAACACACAAGTGGCTAAATTGTGGGAGATAAGCTTGTATTGGCACTTGATACACCCGAGGTAATGTTACTAGGAGACTAGGTATACGAGTATATAATGTTTTCATGGCCAAACTCGAGTAGTATTATACGAATCAATTTTGCAGCTACTAATTTACAGATGGCAGGGCACTGCGAATCCTTCTAATAGCAACCAATTGATAGACCCACCGAAGAAATTTTATGTCTATAAGCCCTGTAGGGTGCGGAAGGAACCCTGAGAGAACCCGACCGATCCTATTCAGTTTAATTTATCCAGTCCTAAGTTTTTGACATCGACCGGCCAGCGCCCCGACTCCTAAGAAGGCTCACTTGCTTGTTTTTTTCTATTTGACAAAAGAAGTAGAGTTAAAGCAAATCTAGATTTTGGGTATCTCGACAGGAATTGGAAGAATGGAGGAACCGTCAACGGAAGAGGCGTTGTCTTCAAAGCGTTTGGGGATAATTAATCTCCTCTGCAAGATTGAAAATTTAATCACACCGCATATGTACGTGCTTACTTGGGATACATCTTTAATATCTTGGGTACAGACATATATCTTTTGGCTCTTCTTCTATTCCACCCTTCCGGGCCCTCTTTTTTCCTTCTCCTTCATTCTCTTTTCTTTCACCTCGTTCTCCAGAGCACAACCGAGAAATAAACGATCGAGACCAAGTAGGCGGAACTCCATTCTATCCTAACGATCTTTGCGGCGACGAGAAAAGCATTTCCACAAAGAACGGACATGTACCCACCTCCAGATTCTCGGCGTTAAGGTGTTCACGGCTATCATACCAAATGAATACCTTAAGCCCCGCATATCCATGTTTGCTAATCGATCCGCCGCTCTTTTCTCGCCCCTTCATTCAGATGAACACCACCGGTAGGCAAATACTGCTTTTCATGTGTGGTTGCAATCTATTTACACATACCCTTTAATTCTCGGACATGAATTGCCATCATCCGTCAAGTATCGATGTTTCCGCCGTTTCTTGCCACACTATGAGCCGGTTTATCTCCATTTGGTCTCTACCTTTACCAAACTCGGAACGACTACTCCACACATATCGTGATAATCCACACGTTTATATTGTTTGGTTTTTATGTCGAATTTCGTCCTCGCTATGAAAAGGCAAGTTGATCCCGTTAATTCGTAGGTTCTTTCTTTCACTTCATTGCTATTGTAGCCTTCATTACTATACCTTCATCATTTCCATTGTTCTGTCCTATCTGAGATTATCTCAGTGGTCAAAGTCAAGATGAAGTCTTCACTCTTTTACAGCCTTGTTTCTCTTAATGCTAGTCTAGTTGCTGCTACAAAAACTCGCAGATATGATAATAGCACTTCTTCAACAGCACTCTTTGACTTTGAGACTATCCAGTTGAAGACTTCAGATCTGGCACAACTCAATGCTTCCATGCAAGCGCTTTTCACATTTGGGAATGCTTCTTTGGTAGATGCATCAAGCATTGCTTCTTCGAGATCGGCGTGTAAAGTCTTTCCTGGAGATGCGGCTTGGCCTGCGGATGATGTTTGGGATATCTTTAATGACCTACTTGGTGGTGCATTGATTAAAACTATACCAATCGCATCAAGCTGTTATAATGATTGGAATTATGTGAGTCTTTTTTATACTTAAAGTCCTCAAAGAAGGTGGTGTGTATCATGCGATTCTCCAAACGAACGTTGTCTTCAATGTCCAAATCTACCTTGAAATTGCTCACTTGATCAAACCGATCCTTTGAAAGATATGATGCTAATCAATTGCATAGAACGCAGATACATGTGCCTTTGTCACAGATAATTGGACTAACTCTACCATGCACGAAGAGGACCCCACATCCATGATGTCCCCAATATATCAAGGTCTAACCTGCATGCCTACCACCGACCCAACAGCAACCTGCACACTTGGCGGTTACCCCGCTTACGCAGTCAATGCCACAAACGTCGCACAAATACAACTTGCCGTCAATTTTGCAAGGAATACTGGTATCAGATTCGTGGTCAAGAATACAGGGCATGAGTTCTCTGGTAAATCCGGTGGAGCAGGTGCTTTGAGTGTTTGGACTCATTGGTTACAAGATATCAGATATGAGGGTGCTGAATTTACCGATGCGGATTTTCCTTATACTGGACCCGCCTTCACATCTGGAAGTGGTGTTGTTGGCGTAGATATTATGAAGGCAGCTAGCGAGCAGGGAATGGTTGTTGTTGGCGGCGAAGCAAGGGATGTTGGGGTGCTAGGAGGTTACATTCAAGGCGGAGGACATGGTCCTATGACTTCAGTATATGGTCTTGCTGCAGATCAGGTCATCTCTGCTCGTATTATCACAGCTGATGGACGATTTGTTACGGCATCCTCAACTGAAAACACCGATCTTTTCTGGGCTTTACGTGGAGGTGGTCCCGCATCATGGGGTGTGGCAACATCTCTTACAATCAAAGCTTACCCAACGACTCCCGTCACAGTTGTCACCTTCACATTCGCCTCTGGTGGTAATGTTACCGATGATGCTTTCTGGCTCGGCGTGCGTGCTTATTGGGAGAGCTTTATTACCTTCAACAAAGCCGGAATCTACAGCTATTTCTTTGTTTTTCCTCCTGCAGCTTTCGGGTTGAATTATTTCACCATGTCCCCATTCTGGGCTCCAAATCACACACAAGCTGAAACCGAAGCCTTGTTGGCACCTTGGTTCGGAAAACTCACTGCGCTTGGCATAGACTTTACACCAGTATACAATACCTATGATACACTATACGAAGGATGGGATGCATCTTTTGGTCAAGAAACCGTTGGTTCCGACGACGCTATTGTTGGTTCCCGTCTCTTTCTACAAGAATATCTTGAGGATGAAGCAACATTCAACGCAACATTTGATGTTTGGTCAGGCTCAGCGAGAAACAATGCTTCATTACTCGTGGGTTTTAATATCAATGCACCAAATGTCGCAGGAGTTGATAATGCTGTTTTGCCCGCTTGGAGGAATACCACTCTTCACACTATGCAAGGTACATCATGGACAGATCCTACCAATTTTACCACGATGGCTTCCGCTCGGGCCAAGCTTAGCGAACTCCAACTTGCGTGGAAAGCTGTTACCCCAGGCACGGGAGCATATCTTGGAGAGTGCGATATTGAGGAGGTAGATTGGCAACATAATTTCTATGGTGTGAATTACGATAGATTGTTGAGTATTAAGCATGCGACTGATCCATGGTCATTATTCTGGACCAAGACGGGCGTTGGAAGTGAAGTTGCTAGTGTGGTTAGCAATGATGCTATTCCAGATGAGAATGGAAAATTATGTTGGAATTAGATACGTGTTAATAAACAAGACACGAGTTTCGAATCAAAAGGCAAATGATTTTGTCGATGTGATGGTTGACGGGTGATTTCTTCGATGAATGGTGCACATACTAATGAACTTTGATGGTCTTCATTCTATGTTCTAATCTAAAGGCTTCGAAGTCTCATAGCCTAGTAGCTTTCACCTCATATTTGTTGGACAGAGGATTTGTATATACGGATAGTCAAATCAGAAGGGAGAAGCCACGGGGTGGCTGTCTAGGACATGTTCACCCTTCGCTGTACTCAGAGCTACAATGAACATTTTCTCACACAACAAATTAAAGACGGTTAAGTTGAAAAATTGCCATTCCAGATCCCTCATTTGTTTCAAACAAATAACCACATCTCACAGCATAGGCTGCCGAGAGGAACACTCTACCCCTCCTTCGCTCGTTAGAAGATTCTGGAATTGGAGTTATTTTCTTTGACCATGAAGTTTGTGGAAGTATCTGTCCACTTCGAGTTTGATGATAAACTGATCTGATGTCGTAACATCCACAGTCAGTTTGCTAGCATAGAATAATCAATCCTCTACGGTACCCCAAAGTGAGTGTTGTAGTTGCCGAAAATATCGTCCTATTGTTGATTCAGTTCGTCTCTAACCTTGAAACATGCGGATTCTTCACGTACCTTGTTGATAGATCGATTTCATTCCATGCTTAAGACATAGTGTCTATTTTTTACTATAGATAAGTGTAAGAAAGGATAGTTTCTAGTGAAGTATCATCGAGTCAACGTTTTCATTCATCCCAAGTACGTCGACGAAGCCTGTACAAAGCACTTGACAAATTTCGCAACAGTATCTACCGAACCTCTTACCTCACATCGAACATTATCACAAGCAAGAATGACTCCAACACCTAGTCTTAGCGAGGTATCAAATACCATGACCACCACAAAGAAAACACTTATTCGCAAGCTCGCCGCTTCCAAGGTCAAGTTTAATCGCCAGTCTTTGAAGCCTATCCTTCAAGCCGTTTATGCACTCTATCAAATCGAATACCTGAAACTAGGGATGGCTCTTGATTCGGTTCTCATCAATACCATTGCAGTATGGTGGAAAATGACGGGAGCGGAATTACACGAAACGGTCAAGAATGAAAAGCTGATTCATGACAGTAATGGATTGACAAGAATAGATTGTATCAATCTGTTGTTGAAAGATGCGTAAGCTATGAGAGTACCAGCGAGGAGAATGGAGGATCCTCGCTAATTTTTGAAGATACTAATTCGATTTTAGCGTTTGGATATGGAATAGCAAGGGAGGAGAAAACGACGCTGACGATATTCCAATGCCCAGATCCATCTTAGAGATTTCTGCTGCCGTCAAATTGAATCCTCAAGTCTTCGATTTACTTCTTAGTTCAGTATATGCCGATGCTATACTACGAAATGATGGTCAGATGCGTTGTCCTGGCTCCCTCGAATCCACAACTCTTGAAGATTTTACCGAGGGATTTTCCGAGAATTTTACAAATATGGGATCCAAACGGAAGATAGCAGAGACTTTGAACAAAACACCTGGGTGCTTGAAACTCGTGAAGCATCTCTCTGAGAACTATGGAGAATACTTGATCCCAGCGAATAGTAAGCAAATAGTGTCCGGATTTCCAGACTCTGTCCGTCAGTTTGTGGTTACTAAAACACCGAAGCACTCTCGTGGTGAATCTCAAAAACCCAATGATGAGAAAACAGGACCGATGGTGCTCTTCCATGGCACGAGTCTGTCATCTCTACCAGGTATTCTTTTGAATGGCTTAGAAGCGAAAAGCGAAGAGATTGATGCTATGGTTTCTACTCTCTTCATGGCAGAGGAGCCTGCGAGTTCCTACTATTACGTGAGATGTCGAGTCATTGATTTATTGTGGAAACCAGATCTTTATTCAAAATGCGGGGTGCTCTTAGCGTGTGAGCTTTCGCGGACGAGAAAACCAGATTGGGATTATGAAACACATCATGACGGCGATGTCAAGATTGGTAGACCTCAACCAATCCATATTTTTGGCCCCAAGGATACTGGGTTGATCAAAGTGAGGTATGTGTTTATTCTTCCATATGGTGTTTCCAGTGAGTACCTGTTGGCTCCTACACTTTTGACGATGAAGCCTTTGATGCTGAAAGCTTTCAAGTCGAAAATATTCCAGCAGATTTGAGCAGGTAAAGCCAACAAACTCAAAAGGATCACGTGCTGCCCAGGCCAAAATCCGAGAAAACTTGGACTTCAAGAATGACTTCTTCTTGGAAAGGATATGTTATACGTACATAGATAGATAGATTTTCTTCTACACTATACACAGTTATTCATTCAAATCGTCTCCCTTCGCATTACATCTATCTCGTGACTCATACAACGTAAATATTTACAGTAAAACCACAAAAAGTGTCCACCAGCGGGTCCAATACTCTGGAATGTAGTCTAAGAATCAAAGTTTCTGGGAGGTTCAATTCTTTGTGCACATTGGAAAGCTTGTAGAGACCGGAACAGTCCCAATATACCATTTCAAATAACCAAGCACCGCGAGTCCTTTAGCATTTAACTCCACCACATCCGCTGCCCCCGCCGCCTCCATTTTTTAAGCATCAGCAGCCCGAGGCTGCAGCTTTGAGGTATAACCAGCCCCTCAAATTCGATAGAAATTTTGGTATCTACATCAAAACACGACCACACAAGCGTCATGCCACGAGATTCACCCGCCATCTTGATATTGAGACACCAATACTAACTGAGTACCTATTCGTGGTGAGGCACGCCAAGTGATGAGGTTGGCATGATAACCTAATAAAAAAGTCATGGATGTACTTAACCTCTAGAGACTATCATTGGATGATTATCCCAAACCGCACTGGCTCCTAGTAGTACTTCAGGAAGATCTTTGAAGTGGAGAGCAGCGAGCTAGCCAGCAAGTGGTTGCTTGAAGCAACAAACTAAAACCGTCATGTAATAGAAAGTGTCAGAATATCATCATCCAACAATGTAGGTTGTTTTGGACAATAAGGTTCCGTCTAGAACATGTCTGATGTTGTAGTTGATATCACATCATGTCAACGTCACTTTATCATAGTCATATCAACATGTGTTTGTGATGTGTTTTATTCTTTCTCCACCCAAAGACTAACGATGTAGTCCTGTTTTAAACGCCAAGTAATAAACTCCGTAAAATCAAATTCCCGTCCAGATGACTAGATTCAATGCTCAGATTCAATGCTCATGATTCTCATAAAACGTCATCTAAAATCATGCGTAGAGCTTCTTCTCGTAACTCTCCATGTTGACACCACCCTCAAGTTGAGCACTGGCAGTTCTCAATTCGAAACGTGTAGTACCGTTTCCAACAGCCTCATGAAGAGCTTTAAGACTCATTTGCCCACAGTCTTGGAGAGAGTGCTTCAAACCTGCAGCGAGATATGGAACAAACTTGGTGATAGAACTATAAAGTATTAGCATTGGGGAAATAAAATTGTAAATGGACATCATACCCTCTGTGTGCGACTGCACCAGAAACACCCTGAGCAACGAGAACACTGTCACCCTCAGAGAAATATCTAGCGGTTCCAGCGTTGCTCTTTTGGCTGTCCTTGGCACCAGCACCAGCCTTCTTATCTTGCATAGCATCGATGGAACCCATACCACGGTATGCCTTGACAAGCTTACCCTCACGACTGACGAAGGAAGTACCTGGAGATTCAGTGGTACCGGCCAAGAGACCACCCATCATGATGGTAGTAGCACCAAGAGCAAGACCCTTGACAATGTGACCAACATTTTGGATACCACCATCAGCCATACATGGAACACCGAAGCGAGCAGCAAATGAAGCAACATTGTAGACAGCAGCAGCTTGTGGTCTGCCAACAGCCATAACCTCTTGAGTGATACAAGCACTTCCACTACCCATTCCGATTCTCAAACCATCAACACCAGCGGCAATCAATGAAGCAGCTTGCTCACGAGTAACGACGTTACCTCCGATAACATCAAGATCAGGATATTTCTCCTTGATATACTTAACCATCTCGATTTGGTACATGCTGTTACCTTGACTGCTGTCAAGGATAACGATGTCCAATTGAGCATCGACCAACTTTTGAAGACGAATTTTATCTTCGGGTCTGGTACCGATAGTAGCAGCGCAGATCAATTGCTTGGAATCTGGAAGTTTGGAAGCTAATGGGTAATGGATGTTCTTGTTCAAATCAGATCGGGAGATCATCGAAACGAGGTTTCCGTCCTTGTCAACAATTGGAAGCTTTCCCTTCTTGGATTTTGCGAGAATAGCATTGGCCTCGACCAACTCAGTACCGTATGAAGCAGTGACCAAGTCTGTAACCATAACACTTGAGACGGAGGCGCTGTCATCTTCGAATTGAATATCTCTGTTGGTAACGATACCGACGAGCTTGGAGCCCAATTTTCCGGTTTCTGTTTTTGCAGACATGTTAGCGGTTGCAAGATAGAATCGTTTTTTTTTTTTGAACAGCAAAGATGAAACACCAAAAGTCATAAAAAGTAATTGTCTCCCCACGACCTTGCGGTCAATACGGATGAACGAAAGTTATTTGAATTATGTTTTAATAATCATGTGAAGGTGTGTAGGTAGGGGTAAAATAAGGAGATAGGAAGGACGAACCTGTAACTGGGTATCCTCCGAAACCCCACTTCTCCTTCAAATCCTTAACTTCACCAACAGTTGCGTGTGGGCTAAGTACGACAGGGTCAAGGATGAAACCGTTTTCGTATCTCTTAACCTTTTGAACCATCTCGTCTTGCTCATCGGCAGAGCAGTTGTGGTGAATAACTCCAAGACCACCCTGTAGAGCCATGTGAATGGCCATATCGTGCTCAGTGACAGTGTCCATAGGGGAAGAAACGAAAGGAGTCTTGAGGGTAACGCGCTTGGTGACTGGAGAATCGAGAACGACCTCGGAAGCAGCAAATCCAATGTAGCCTGGAAGAACCAAGAAGTCATTGTAGGTCAAACCTCCATGCTTCTTGGAATCGATCAAATCATTGATGCTGAGACCATCGCGAGATTCATACTCCTTGAGGATTTCGAGAGCCTTTGTGGCATCCAAGACATCCTTAGCTGGAGCCAAGAAGTCCGAAGCAGATGGCTTGGAATCTCCGTTTGCTTGAGGAGACATTTTGTAGAGATGGATGGATGGGTAGATAGATGTGCGGGGAAGAAGTGGGAGGGGAATGAAATCCAATCACGAATTCAAAGAAATGAGAAAAAACGGAAAAGATGACAAAGAGATAGTCGACCTTTGAGTACGAAGAATAGAAATTGAGGTTATTGATGAAATCAAATCTCTGGAATGAAAATGTACAGTCGACGGGTTGAAGTTTCCTTCTCCCAAGAGAAAAAAGAGAAAGGGAAAAAAGAGAAGAGAAAAAATTATTATGAATGTGAAATATGCGGGGCGAAAAAGACTGATTATTGGGGGAGCTAAGCCAATAATGGGTAAGAGGGATGTCGATAAGGGTTGGTCACGTGAAGATATGAAAAGTTCAATGCACGCCCAGATAAGTATGGATTGGGATTGAGCAATGAAAGTGGAAAGACTTGGATCAGAGCGACCTGGGACGTGATTGATGTATGATGACGCTCCGCGTGGCCACTGCCGTGGAGGCTTCTTCGCTGCGCTCTAGCAGCAGAGGGAAGTATGTACAGATACACACATGCATATACAAAGTCAGAGTATAAAGTTGCACATGGTCGCTATTTTTGATTTGCAATGGCTTGTGTGTGATGATCCAATGCTTTTTCCAGCCAGCCCACCGCACAGGACAGGACAGGAGATACTATACTTCCTACGACTTTAGTTGCTGCGTCGGCACGTGAGATTGCAAGCTAAGACAAAGACAAGAGACAAGACAAGAGCGCGCGAGGAAAAAGGTACCGCCGATCCGACACCAGCGCACGAAGATGAAATCGAGTGAACAATTCTGCTGGGGACAAGGATCGATGCTCGGCGCTTGGCACTGTGATTGGTCCGTTGATACATTCTGCTCTATCTTCGAATTCTCTGTGTTGTCAACCGCCCGCAGCCACTCAACCTCTTTTGCTGGAGCAACCGAGCCGAACCGTGCAAAGCAAGAATCGAATGTAAACAAAAATTAGCCGTTCTTCTGCGCCTTTTTTGGTAGCAAAAACCCTATTTCAACAGTGAGGCATGAAATGAAATGTGAACGAGATCCACTCCCGGTACTGTACAAGGACGTAGTAACTGACTAATTCACGTCTTTTTTCCCCAGCCCCTCACTTCACTTCACTGCACTCACTCATCATTTTCAACCTTCACTCCTCTTCGCTCTTGACTCTTGACCCTTGACTCTTCGCTCTTCACTCCTCGCTCTCTCCTCCTCTGGATCCATCTAAACATCGAATCGAAACTACCTTCATCCCTCCTTTGATCCCTCTTGCAGGACTTCTAGCTTGACATTTATATCGTTGATCCCTCCATCATCCTCTCAGACCAATTATACCTTGCATCCATCATCCCTTCACTTCTTCTATCAGTTCGATAACGATACCACATATACCCAACTACCACAAACCCGTCGCTCCGCACATAAACACAAACTACAATAACAATACTCCTTCGTATGCCCTACCGAAATATCACATCCATCACTTCTGCGATCACTTCTTCCAGCTTGTCTGTCTGTTGGAATAATCTTAATATTGGATGCTGATGGCCTGAGAGAGAAACGCCCTTGCACATTCCACATTCCCCAACCTTCAATTATTCTCTGGATAGCTAGCTATAGGGATTCACTTGGATTACGATACACCGTTTTGGAAATTTGGATATCCACACGTATTCACACTTCCTTCGTAAGTGGAAAAGAAGTCGGTACCGATTGTCTTTTAGTTGCCATCCGCCGCGCCGGACGTCATTGTTTGAGAAGGGTGTAAACAATAAACATTGGAGGGGGAAAGGAACTTCGCCATCACTGCACTGCGTATAACCACCACGATTATCTCTCCTACCTGCACACCTCGAAAGACACTACGCGCAGCCGACGAGGCAACTCGGATACCGCATGCGACATACTCTTGAAGATATTTAGTGAATGATCGGCGATTTGGAGAACCTTCTGCGCCTACCTTTCCTCTGCCGTTCGGTGCGCCTTGAATCAATACTTCTCGTCCCATTGCCGTAATGTCGTACCGTCATTTATTACGCCAAACACAAACTGACCCTGTCATAACGGGCAATTCAACTACGACAAAGAGGGCACCTTCGAACGCATCAACAGCATCGAGTGGCTATTCAAATTCATCTAGCATTTATGAATCAAGTGGCACAAGCATACTGTCTTCAACGACGTCGAGTGAGTACGGAAGTCGTAGGAGAGGTTTGAGTGAAGCCGCCGGAATGTACAGTTCTTCAGAAAATCGCAACGGGAAAGGAAGCATTGAATCGAGTCCGGATAGTGCGTACAGGAATGCCAGGAAATCTTTGCGACCCCTTCCTCAACCTCCAGGTCAAAGCCCACCGGAAAGAGACAAAACCCCAGCCCAGCACAATCGCGGAAAGAGTATCGATGTGATCAGAAGTAATTTTCAACCACATTCGCGAACACAGAGTGTAGACGTGCAGAAGGCATCTATCAAACACCACAATCGCGGAAAGAGTATCGATGTATCCAAATTAACATTATTTGAGTCTCCTGCCCAATCGCCCGTAAGCCCCGCGACAAGTCCGACTCGCAGCCCGACATGCCGTCTGCCTATGGTTCGGCCCAATTCCATGTTGTTGAGTCGTTCCGATTCAATCAGTGTTGGAGCAGGAGCCCTTTCAAAGCTTGGCCCACTGCACACACACTCACCTCTCACGAGACCCGAGCTACAAAGTTTCGAACGATCCTCGACAAGTCAACTTCGAACCCTCTCAAAGTTCGCGCAATCCGCAACTCCCGACGATTTTACCATTACATCACCAGAACAAGAGGTAGCAGGATTACAGGGACGACGTAGACTGCAGCGCAGCGCGATTTCGAAGGACAAAAATGGCACCCTGAATAAATCTATCGGTGGCTACGGTTGGGAAGGTAGAAATTGGATGGACAAACAGCGACAATTTTTACAGGCTTATGAGTATCTTTGTCATATTGGAGAAGCCAAGGAATGGATTGAAGACATTTTGAAGCGAGAAATTCCTCCAACTGTACAACTCGAACAGACCTTGAGAGACGGGGTTACATTGGCGGAGGTGGTGGAGGCTATCAACCCGGAGCAACGCATACGGATATTTAGGAATCCTAAACTGCAAGCTCGGCATTGGGACAATATCGCTCAGTTCTTCCGATTTCTGGATGAGGTACAACTCCCCGAGCTTTTTCGATTCGAACTCATCGATTTATACGAGAAGAAAAATATCCCTAAAGTCATTTATTGTATACACGCTTTGAGTTGGCTACTATTCAGGAAGGGAATTGTGGACTTTCGAATTGGCAATCTCGTTGGGCAACTGGAATTTGAAGATCATGAATTGGAAGAAATGCAGAAAGGATTGGATAAAGCTGGAGTCAGTATGCCGAGTTTTGGGAATATGGGAGCGGATTTTGGAGTTCCAGAACCAGAGCCTGAGCCTGAACCAGTGGAAACCGAGGACGAGCGAATCGATCGAGAGCTTGGTGAGAACGAAGCTATAATCGTAGAGCTACAGGCACAAATTCGGGGAGCTTGTATGCGAATGCATCTAGGAAGAACAATGCAGGGACTTTGGGATACCGAAGACTGGCTCATTGAGCTTCAATCGATGATTCGTGGGGACTTTACACGACAAATCGTGGAGTATCGTTTGAATATGAAACGTTTCGCGGTGACATTACAAAGTCATGCACGTGGATTTTTAGTACGAAAAAACCAATCGAGCCAAGAGAAATTTTGGAAAAGCCGTGAGGGGGATGTACAGAAGATTCAAAGCTTATTCCGAGCCAAGAAGGTTGGACAACAGGCCCGAGAAGAGGTACGCATGATGCGATCCGCTTTGCAGCAGTCAGAATTTGTTGTCAAAGATTTTCAGTCAAGCATTCGTGGATTTCTTGCTCGGAAAGTTTTGGTGGCTCAGCAGAAGGAAACCGAATCTGTACATGTGTCGGCCCCAGTACTGAATCTGCAAGCTGCAGTCAGGGGTATGCTTGTGAGAAAGAAAATGATGGAGCAAGAAGAGGACATGTCATCTCTTACTGTGTCAACCCCAGTGTTAGATCTGCAGTCTGCAATGAGGGGCATGATTGTGCGACAGAAGATTTCGGCACAACACGAAGAGATGAAGTCTCTCACTGTATCAACCCAAGTTTCAGATCTGCAGTCTGCAGTGCGGGGCATGATTTTGAGACGAAAGATTTCGGTACAACAAGAAGAGATGAACTCTTTTACCGTATCAGCCTCGGTTTCAGATCTGCAAGCAGCAATGAGGGGAATGCTTGTGAGAAAGAATTTGGTAGCCCAAGAAAAAGAAACATCATCCAAAGCTGTGTCAACTCCAGTATTAAATTTGCAGGCTGCAATGCGAGGAATGATTCTCAGAAAACACATTGCAGAAGACCAAGAAGATCTTTATCGTGAAGAACCTTCCATTACAGCGATTCAAGGGTTTGCGAGGGCCTTGCTAACAAGAAATCAGATCTCTCAACAGCAGGAAGCGTTGCATGCATGTACACCCATCTGGGAGAAGCTTCAAGCAATTACCAGGGCGGGTGCTCTTAGACTCGAAGTATTTGATACACAACAAGCTTTGAAGAGCCATTCTGAAAGCATATCAAATCTCCAAGCCTTTTTTCGTGCTGGAGCAGTTCGCCGTGATGTCACAGAGACTTTGTCAGGGTTAGAAGAAGAAGAATCATCAATGGTAGAACTTCAAAGCTTAATTCGTGCTATGCTTGTTCGACGCTCAATTGAGGATGATTATGACATTCTTGTCACAGAGTACTCGGCAATCACAGACCTGCAATCTATGATAAGAGCTGGTATGGTCAGACAGAAAACGGAAATGATCTTGGATGATCTTCAGGCGAATGAAGAAGAAATCATACACCTTCAGGCCTTGTCACGTGCTGTACTACTTCGTAACGATATCGAAGGGGTATTGGGAGAATTGGAAGCCGAGGAAGATTTTATCGTTGCAATGCAATCAGCAGCTAAAGCTTCTTTAGTCCGAGCGGCATATGTAGAGAAGCAGCGTTTCTTCAAGGAGAATATGGAAAAGGTTGTGAAGATCCAAAGTTTTGTTCGTGGGCGTTTGCAGGGCGAGGCTTACAAGAGCTTGACAACTGGAAAGAACCCCCCAGTCAATACTGTCAAGAACTTCGTCCATCTTCTCAATGATAGTGATTTCGATTTCAATGAGGAAATTGAGTTCGAACGTATGCGAAAGACGGTTGTACAGCAAGTTCGTCAAAATGAATTGGCAGAGCAATACATCGATCAATTGGACATCAAGATTGCCCTTTTGGTGAAGAATAAGATTACATTGGATGAAGTTGTCAAGCATCAGCGAAATTTTGGCGGGCATTCGGGAAACATCCTCGTCAACAGTTCCATGGCTTCAGGGAATCAATTTGATCTAAAAGCTCTTAACAAGAATTCAAGAAATAAGCTTGAGTTATATCAACAACTCTTTTTCAACTTACAAACTCAACCTCAGTATCTTGCCCGGTTGTTCCAAATCATTCGAGAACAGGGTACTGCTGAAAAGGACTGCAAACGCATCGAGACCTTAATGATGGGTTTGTTCGGATATGCGCAAAAGCGCCGTGAGGAGTACTACTTGCTCAAATTAATTGCTCGCTCTGCTAGAGTAGAAATCGAGCACTTCGCTTCAATGCAAGACTTACTCCGCGGTAATTTCTTTTGGACAAAACTCCTCGCTAATTACACCCGGTCCCCTCGGGATAGAAAATTTCTTCGTGATCTGCTAGGTCCTCTCATCACGGAAAATATCATCGAGGATCCCGCACTGGACCTGGAGAGTGATCCAATGCAAATCTATCGCTCAGCTATCAACAACGAAGAGCTCCGAACAGGCAGACCAAGTCAAAGAGCATTGGAGATTCCTCGAGATCAAGCAATCAAGGATCCAGAAACTCGAGACATGTTTATTGATCATTTACGAGACTTGAGAGAAATTTCAGATCTTTTCATGCTTGCTTTAGAAAGTCTTTTGCACAGAATGCCTTATGGTGTTCGCTTTATATGCCAGCAAATCTTTGAAGGACTTTGCCAGCAATTTCCTCGAGAACCACAACTCATTCTCCTACAGGTTGTTGGCAATTGGTTCTTCAAATTCTACCTATACCCAGCTTTGACTACTCCAGAGTCTATGGGTGTAGTGGAAAGGCAGCTCACCCCACTGCAAAAGCGCAATCTAGGCGAAGTTGCCAAAGTCCTTGGCCAGATCTCATCTGGACGGTTGTTTGGTGGCGAGAATATGTTCTTGCAACCATTGAATGCCTACGTCACTGACGCCATTACCAGAATCACTGAAATCTTTTCCAACATTATTTCGGTGCCGGATGCGGAAAATACTTTCGATATTGACGAGTTCAATGATCTGTATGCTCGTACGAAACCTACACTTTATATCAAGATGGCCGATATTTTCGCAATACACAACCTCATTTCCGAAGATCTTCCACAAATCTGTCCAAACCGCGACGATGTCCTTCGAGAAATTATTCAAGAGCTCGGCAGTGCCAAGAACAACGAGTCTGAGATGTTAGGTGGCTCCTCTGGCGAAATCCAAATGACCTTGAATCCTAAACTTCACGACATGGACGACCCCGAAGCTGAAGTGAAAGCACTGTTTATGGAGACCAAGCGATGCGTTCTGTACATCATTCGAGTTCTATCCGGTCCAAACCTCATGGAAATTTTGGTGAGACCGATAACACCAGAGGATGACCAAAAGTGGCATGATTTACTGCGAGAGGAATTTTCGGCAGACAGCAAGACTCGTGGAGCGTACTCTGATGCCAATACTTTGACGGACATAAAATCCATGTCATATTGGGAACTGAAGAGGACTGCTTTGGAGAACATCATGAGACTTGAGCAGCTTGGCAGAATCTCAAGACAAAACTTTTACCAGGACATTTTAAATGCTATTGCTGTTGACATTCGTACCAAAAGCAGACGTCGTGTTCAGAGACAGAGAGAATTGGAAGGTGTTAAGATGACATTGGGAAATTTGGGCGAGAAGGCGGATTGGCTTGAGTCACAGAGAAAGAGTTACGATAATTATATTGAACAAGCTATGATGACTTTGCAGAAAAAAGGGTATGAGATATGCTCTGTATGTTTTTTATACGATGCTAATAATTGATTAAACAGGAAGAAACGTTTCCTTATGCCTTTCTCTAAACAATACAACCACGAAAAGGAACTCGAGCGTACTGGTCGTACATACAAATTCGGCTCTTTCAAGTATTCGGCTCGAACCTTGTCGGATAAAGGTGTATTGGTCGCTTGGAAAGGCTACCCCGAACGTGAATGGGATAAGATCAATCTTACAATTTCATGTGATCAAGTTGGTGTATTCTCCATTGAGGGTAGCAAGGGCAGCATTGTCATCACTGGTGCAATGGCTCAAGTTCCTATGGACTCACTTCTTGCTGCACAATTCGCAAACCATCAGTATATGGATATGTTTGAGGGTGCGATGAGATTAAATGTTAATCTATTCTTGCATCTGTTGTACAGAAAGTTTTATAGGACTGAGTAATGTGGATGGTCGGATATGGAAATGGTCAAGTTTGCAGGAGAAGAAGTTACTTGAACATCAAAAATGAGAAAGAGATGATAAAGGTGCATCTTATTCGAACGGGAAAATATCTCTGATTTTAGGCGCAAGTTACACTTTATGGCATGGACTCGGCGTCGCATTAGGTGATGAGGTGGGAGACTTGGAAAGTCCCAAGGTCGGCCTGGGTTGGGGTTATGGTTCATGGTATTGTGTATGTACATATTCATTTTCTTCTTGAAGACGTGGGACGAAGTATTAAACGATAAGAGGGATTCGGGAAGCAGGGAGACGACTGCTATGAATATTGATTGTTAGTGATATCATAAGATCATATGAATATGAACATAATTCTATCAAGCTTACGTTTTGAACATCAAATACCACTGCTTATTATTTTGTGTTATTTCCACTCAAGCTAGCCAACATGGAAGTGATGTCAATATGAGAGGCCCTTCTCAAGCAGGAACGGCCAGGTGAATATTGCCAAATCGCGACTTCTTGAATGGTATATGACAAGCATGCTGTTTTTGAAAAGGAAAGAGCTGTCCTACAAGGTTCACTTACAGCCATTTACAAGAATAACATCTCAAGATGATTTATCCTCTCTTCGGACAACTTGTTTAATGTCATCTTCTTGAACAATCAACTTTCCCTATACACGGCGTCAACTTGGGCTCGAGAAACGACTGGATGTGCCACCTTCCCTTGACAAATCAGCCTCTAGTTTTTGTATCTCCGCCAAACTACGACTTTGAACGACACACGACTGCAGAGGCTTTACCCAATGAAACTCAAGTTACCCCTCTTACCTTCTCTACTGCTTAATACCTACCAAGTCAACTCCATGCGACCGCTAAATGATCTCACCACAATTGCACCAGCTTCAGTTCTTCAACAGAACCCCGGGTGTGCCTTGGTTAGCTCTACACTATTCAAATGCGAATCGATCAGTCCCGGCTTTACCTCTCTTGTCCCATCAGCACAAGCACAATGTCTGTGTTATGATTCTTCAAAATGGATTCCGACGATATTCGACAAAGCGGTGCAGACCTGCGCCGATTTTGCAAGCTCAGCCGTACCAAGCGCATACCCGGCATTTGTTAATTTGGAAGGATTTTGCGGTAACATTGGAAATATAATGACGACAATGGGACCTGCTACCATCTCTCCCATTACGACTTTTGAATCATCAATTCAAACCACGACAATCCATAGTGTGATATCAGCTTGCTATACTGCGTTCTCTCTAATACAATATTGTGTTGGCCTGGTTCCAGGGTTTATGGCTTTGGGTCCTTCTCAGCAGGCTTCATGCCTGTGTTACGCGAGTGTCACATCCTGGATCCCAAAGTCCTTCGATAATGCTATGGAGACTTGTTCACAATTTGCGCAAAGTGAAAGTGGGATTGCAGGGTTAGTTTCGTCAGTTAATATGTTCAATGGTATCTGTGAAAGTGTAGGAGATGCTTGGACAATGGGGGGGCAGGTTTCATCTATGGTCATCTCGCACTCTATAACAACGTCTGATGTGGGTTTGTCTCCTTCGACTTCAATAAGTTCTCCATCACCAGCCAGTATGACTGGATTTACTAGTTCAGTCATATCCACCGTTGCTACTCGTTCCTCCACCCAAAACACGCGTTCAATTGTGAAAACAATCTCGGTCACAACCACAAGCAGATCAAAGACCAGTACAACTTCAATGCCTGGATCTGGAGCAATAGACATTAGTCAAGACGGAAATAGAGAATCGAAAGACGTTAGTGATCCGATGATTATATTGATTAGTTTTGCGTGTGCAGCGTTGGTGCTTTTTTTATGCTAGTTCCTGCCTTGAGCAGGAAAGTAGCAAATATATTGGGGCAAATGAGATCAGCGAGAACACCGAGAGGGATGATATAGATCACGGAGTCTAAGGAGGTATCTGGCTTGTAAAGCTCTGGAACCGGGGTTGGAAGTTGGAAGTTCGGATGCACATATGGTGTGAGCTAGAGAGCAGCCCTTGGCGGATTTCGGATATTGTATCTACTTAGTGAGATGTAATTCTAGTATCGATACATAGCCAAAAGAATGAATGAAGTGGCTAGAATGTTTAACGGACCTGCTTTGTCATGCTTTGGGCGTACCTTGATTATATCTCCGACCATGAGGCTTCAAGTCTGGTAAACTTCTAACATATCTTGAAGCATTAAACTTCGTTGGTAAATGTACCTTGGGGCAGATCAACAATCAGAGGTTGTAAGCAGCTGAGCTCGATTGAGAAATTCAAATAACAATCAGTAAACTCGTTGCGAATTAAAATTGTTTTTAAACATTAAAACATCACATCAATTCCGCCAGTCCGGGTCATGGGAAGCCCCCACAGCGAGTCTGAAGCAAAAATCTCAAATCTTTGGGATTTCAAGTTCAATAAAATGAAATTTCTCATGTGAGAAAGTGGTATCATACACGTCCATTAACCCCTACTTTATTTGACAAGCCGGCACCGCAGCCACATCCCCATTCCCACTTTCCAACCTCCTATGTGACTTTTGACTTTTATGAGAACTCGGATTAAACCACAAGTCGCCCTTGACATCCATCGTCTGACTAATACTCGAATGTAGAGGTGGTGATTCTCGTCCGTTACTGGATATTACTGTCGTCGTGAATCCGACGATGGCGAGATCGGGCCTGAGATTTAATTCCGTGTCGTACATTCTTGTTCGTCCTCGGTTCATTCCATCCAGCATGCGCGTGTGGAGGCCTCCAGATGATCCGATGGATTTCTCAGACCAGTCAAGGAATGAGCGGACGAGAGGCTTGAGTGTCGCTAAGCAAGAGGCTGTAAGTCCGACTGCTGCTTCGACAATCGAGAGAATGATGACATCACTGACATAGGATCAATATGTGAAGTTGTTACTGGAAATGGAGAGCGATGTGTAAGGGGAAACATACGCTATTGAATAAAGATAATCGTCGGTATGCAAAAGATCGTTAATGTATGCGATTCTTGTCAGGGTACATACGCTAGCACTGATAATCCGTTAGTATCTTTTGGGGCAACCTCTATCGGATCGGCAAATTAACAACGTCGCTTACATGGAGCCCAATGCTAAAGTCATTGCGACCGCGGCTTTTGTTCTGGTTGTGATTTGAAGATCTGCCACGATAAACGCCGGAATTATCCCCAGAGTGAGATCTGCCATGACGTTCACGACTCCATGGCCATATGCCATGCCTGATATCGTGGAGGGATGTAAACAATGCCCGTCGATTGCTCCTCCAAATCGTCTCCAGTAGAATGATATCGGTCTACATTGAAATAATAGAAAGGCGAAAAAAACTGCGGTGTATAAGAGAAAGATTGTCATTGAGACATAAATGGTGTATATATGGACTGGCTTCACGGCGATGCGGACGAGGTAAAGAGCGATGGATATCTTGATAACAGCTATAGTAGGAGGGTAAATGACTTCCGAATAACACCACCACTAAATAAAAATGTCAGAGAATTTAAAGCCATGACTTGGTATTGAGAAGCATACTTTCAATCCACGCAGGTACTGCTCCATTGTCATAGTATCATTGTGTTGCCCAAACCCTGAATTAATTCCCAATATAGTAAAGGCAACCCCAGCGGACAAAAGAAACTATGTGATGTCAGTATATATCATTCCTGGCCCAACGTGATGAGTATTACCAAAGAGAAAACTGCAATGGCATCATCAGCACTAAATGCCTTCAACAACCTAGTTCGAACATAGCATCGTAAAGCAACCGCCACACACGCAATCACAGAGAACAGCAATGTAATGATCAGAATTTCATCTTGCTTGTCGGGAGCTTCTGCCACCATCTCGGCAAGTTAAAATGTGCAAAGGAAAGTGAAGCAATGATAAAAGGAATTCATGAGATAAAAGAGTGAACAGCCTAGCGATTCATTGGAATGATTACAAGATCAGAACGATCGTCAAGAATGGGAGAAGGTTTCTTGCTTTTCCATTTGTTTATACTTTTGCGCAGCCCCGGCACTGATAACATGCTCCCCGACGCTCTGTTTCCTGACATCTTGCGGGTATTCTTCGATATTGTATGGGGATAGAGCACAGATGGTTATTCCTTAATGATAACGTTGGTCCTTGTTTTGATATGAAAGGAAGTGATGGATCCGCTATTTTCATCAGTCTCCATCATTCTATACATACCCCCAAATTCTAGAACAATACTTCTTTTTGTTGACTCCCCTCGTTCTATACCCAACGCTCAGGATTGGAAAAGAAAGAGATTTGAATGCACCAAGTACTACCTTAATGTAGCTGTATAAGGTCTACATGTGGATCTCTGTGTATTTCTAGTGAAGCAGGGCAACCCACTAAACTTGACCCGCTCTCAAGCCGCTGAGCGTTGAGGTATCCACATGGACATCCACATGAACTATCCATACTCCGTACTTTGTAGCCGTAGCCTCGTAGCACTGGTCTCAGAGTGAGACGGCAATAGAACTTTGTGGGAAAAAGTGGGTTGAGTAAGATCAGATCGGAGCAGGAACCTTAGATTGAAAGCGGATTAAGATTGGACAGTTATTCAACTATATATAACTGCCTCTCTTGATGCCGCACCGCCTGTTTAAAAGCAGCCTTAAGACCCTGAAGTTTATTTGAACACTTTATTAATCCATACCGGTTTATAATTTCCACAAGGTAAAACTATACGAACTTACGATGTGATAGATATCGGATTAATACCGGCAAGTGTGATGTCGAACAACAAAAACATTCTCCGGAACCCGGTGTTACCCCTGTGTTCGAACAATTAATGATCCCTTGGCTGACTTTGCCATGGAAAAGGAGGAAATGAATTTCGAGATCAAATTCTTTTCAAGATGTGGGAGAATCAACGAAAGAGTCAATGAGCATCTTTTATCTTCCAGCTACAAGATGTTGAGATCGAAACTTCTCATCTCATCATGACCACCTTCATATTTTATCAGATTGATTCAGTTTGACAATCAATTCGCGACAAAGGAAAGAAGAAGCGAAGAGCCGCGTCATGTTCAGTAAAATCTTTGATGAATGAAACGAAACGAATCGACTCGTGGAATTGTGAAGTGTTAGCTAGCATTGATATGGATGGCATAGATCTAAGAGTGATCCCTCCGGGGAACCACAACCTGTCAGATCAAAGATACCAAAAATACAAACGTTTTAACGGCGCATCGAGGGATCAAACTTCTCCAAGATGCCAAGATGCTGGAACGATGATGAGCATCGAATTTCCCCAGTATGGATAATCACTACTAGGGGGAGTTTCAGCATCTGTTCGTCCGCTCATTACTCACAAATCGTGATGCATCAATGTCCCAGGCAAGCCGGAGTAGACAAATTAATACAAATGACTTTTCCAATGCAAAAGTCCCTTGATTTGGCATGAAAGTCTTACAATTGCCGGAAAACTATAAGAAGAGGTTTATGGTACTTCGTATACATTTTGACAGTCATTACGCCAGGAACAACATGAGAATATCCCAGAGCAACCAAGACATGATAAGTCTTTACTTTTTTTGTACTACAGCTGGTGGGAGGTCTGCCTACTCAACTACCTCATACACGAGGTCACGTACTTCCTTGCCAGTAGAAACGAATCCTAGGCCTACTTGAGATGATGAGAAATCCAAGGTGCACCAGAATGGTTTTCGTATTGATGTTGCTTATTCATACCGCCAAAGCATCCGAAGAATAGGGACTAACTAACTAACTAGACAAGGAGGTCACTTCCGTTGTAGCTGAAGAAGATCATCTTTGGGCACGTGAGGAGCCACTCCATCTTCATATCCTTTTGGAAACATGACTGTCGTTCTTTTGATATGTGTTTCAGTTATGGGGATGCGTGATCGGAACGAGCTGCTTAAGGAGGTAAGAATGAGACTCATTTCTCAGGGTGGAGTATAGATTGTATGGCATTGATGAATTAAGTTGAGTTGCAGCAAGCATGAGAGTGTTTGAACTCCAGTGATAGCTGCCGACACCCGTCGTTCAGATATGAGAATGGACAGTGACGTACGCTAAGCAGATTGATAGATGGGAGAGGCCAGTATAACCAAGGCAAGGAGGTATATACTCTGTATACATAAACGAGCAGCTGCCGAAAAAGGCAAAAATGTGTACGAGGGGTTCCGGGGCCCTCATGAATGTGTCTCAAATGTGAGCTGGGATCACTCAGAAGCGACAAATTCAATATAAGTAGCTGTCGAGACCACCTACTCCGTGGTAGTTCAGGAGTTGTCGACTATGCTGGAATTTTGGAGCGGAAGAAATATTTGGAGATACAGAAAGTGCCAAATGTAGGTATGTGGCTGGAGGATTACCTAATCTGAAGACATGTCCCAATGTGGCGCAATCTTATGATAAGCACTATCAAGGTTTTCCCAACATCTTCAATTTAAACAGTCAAGGAGAATCGTTTATTGTTTCATCGTTGTTGCAAAATAGAGTGAGCGTTGTGGAGGGTTGCTTAGAGGAGCCAGATTATTAGAGACTTGGGCAGCAACGGATAGCAAGCTTATAAGTAAAAGCTGCAGAATAAAAGTCTTTGTTGGGATTTTCAAAACCACGGGAAAAGGCACCACAGTGGAGAGATTCATAGTAGTTTTCACGACAGACCACTATCACTATCACTATAGCCATGTCATTCTTTAACGCTTTCGTCGGCACTTCTCGATCTGGCGATGCTTGGTTCCTGGCTGGCCCTACATCTTCCTTTCCGAATATCACGGCTTCCGGAGATACTGTCCTATCCGATCGCTTACCATGCAAAGGTTCTTTCGCACCCGGCTGCAAGGTTTTCCATGTGCCTGTTACCAATAGTGCTCAAGCAGTTGAAGTCGAGCTTGATGATGCCGTGGCGGCCGAGCTCAAGGAGCAAGTCATAGTGTTTCAATACCAAGGCAAATTTCATGCCATCGATCATGTAAGTTTAGCTGTCTTGTTCTTGCGTTCGACCAGAAAACCGAGAGTGTTTTCGACAGGAAAAGTTGAGCTACTACTGAATAATTGGTAGAGCTGTCCACATTCCTCTTTCCCACTTTCACGAGGCACGCCGTTTGACATTGAGGATTTCGGCATACGGTTGAGTGTAGGGATACAATGTCCAAAACACGACTGGTCTTTTGATTTGGTTCATGGAAAAGGCGACCGAGGAAGTTATAAGTTAAAAGTCTGGGAAGTGCAATTCCGGCCAATTCCTGGAGCGGAGAATGAAGAGAGGGAGGTTTGGGTTAGAAGGAAGCAAAGGATAGGATAAGTGTCATCCAAACCCGAACCCTAGGTTTAGATGGAAATCAATTCGCAGAGGGGGAGGTAGAGAGTTGACTTCTACGGAGGATGAGACTGGTTTTGTTTGGAGGTGCATGCTAAAATTTTAGCCATGCTGGCCATGGACGCAGAAATCTGTCAGTGTCAGGGCTCATGATCCCCCCTTGAGTATCTGATCTGAGCATCCGTTGTATGTAATTTACACCAACATGGGCAGGTATAAAGTAAAACTTTAATAAAGCATTGGTGTATGAACAAGTGAATGATCCAGGTGATCTTCACTTAGTGAATGATCTTCTAGGGTATAGCTATTAGCGAATGCGAAAGAGACTAGTTCTTTTGTATTATCATAGTTCTCTATTTAAGAGCTATAGAGATCAAATAGTTATAGTTCTTTAGATAGAATACAATATATGAATGACATTTATGACTTACGAACACTGTAGGCACTACGTCATCTGTATTCTCCTCAATACTACTGTACGAACAATTGGATCCATCCTTCAAGTTGCCTAAACGAATCAAGTTTTGCTCACACGTGCACCCACGTTTACAACAAGACAAGTGGGGTCACGTGGCAATGCGGGGTTTGCTGGAGATCGCCGAAGCGGTAAAACGCGCCGGAAAAATTATGAATGCCTTCAGTCAAGTACCTGCCAAGTACATCCATTACATGTCTTGGAAATACACGTAGGTAGATAATAACGGTTGAAATTTCGCCGAAAACATTTTTCGATAATGAGCCGGATATCAGGAAGGTATGGTGGCTTATTATCCCATGGTATTTCCTACCGCTGCAAGTTTCTGGTTTTGTATCTATAAGTAGCTGCTTGAATCTACTCTCCTGAAGCTCATTGAATCAGTTGCTAAACAGTCGATATACTCTGTGATCTCGATACTTGATCTATTAGCTCGTACTTTCTAATATTCCGAAGATGGTTTGAAATCTTGGACTTCTTTTGGCCGGTCTGGCTACTACATTATTCGCATCTCCTATCTCCAGCGCAAACCCACCAGCATTTCTACTTGCTGGTGATTCAACAACGGCCGTTCAAAGTGCAGATTTGACAGGTGGCGGATGGGGTGATGGTTTTATAGCTACTCTTCGCAGTGGGGCTGGAGGTATCAATTATGGACACAATGGTGCAACGACTGTAAGCTTCGTGAATGGTGGCGATTGGGCAAAAGTATTGGCATCTGTAGCAAAGTATAAGGCAGACTATACAACTTTTGTTACAATTCAAGTAAGTATTGAAAAGCAGTGGAGAGGGAAAAGTGATGAGATGGTGTTGACGTGTGAATTAGTTCGGTCACAATGATCAAAAGGCAACAGCAAACATCTCAGTTGCGGAGTACATGACCAATTTGAAGAACATGGCGGAGGATGTAAAAGCCGCTGGTGGAACTCCAGTAAGTCAATTCTCTTTCACAGGTTCTGAGTCCTCTATTATGTTGGTGTCGAGAACACGAAGGGTTTATCCATTGGTGACCAGAAAATTCGGCAACGGGGTGCTTTCAGCAATCTCAATATATAACAAAGTTAACTAACCTGGGTACTTAGATCCTCGTCACTCCCCTTACCCGCCGAAACTTCAATATTTCAGGTCTTGCTAGCGAAGATTTGGCCGTCCAAGCTAATGCTACCATAGCCATTGCTAAGTCGATCGGATCTTTGTACATAAATCTTAACCGCGCATCCACAGACTATGTAGATGCTATCGGAGCGACTAATGCTGCGACGTACAACTTGAAGCCAACGGATTTCACACACTTGAATACTGCCGGAAGTGTTTTATTCGGAAACATCGTCAGTGGATTGATCGATGTGGCCGTGGGCAGTTCATTTGGTTTCAATATTAAGACTTATACCAAGCCAAATGCGACAATTGCAAAGGATGTTGCCAGTGGGACTTACATCTTCCCGAGTGGATTTGGAACTCTGCCAAACAACACCCTTCCAGCATAGGATCATGGTGTGAGGGAAGAACGTTTTGGAAATTGTATATACTTTGAGATTTCTTTTCTGGAAACTGTATATACTATGATATGAGGTATGAAATGGAGATAATTGGTTTATTACTTTAGACGAGGCTTTTGTTCTCAAATGCAACATGACTCCAGATGAAAATACTTTCTCGTGGAAAGAAAGAAAGAAATGACGGCGTGTATTGGTATTCTAGCCCGGAACAGTCCATCATGAATGCTCTATGCAAGAAAAAATGCTGAGGAAAACTTGAAAACACACCTCTCCCACTAAATGAACATCGCATTTAAAACCTCACAAGTATTCGACATGACATAATAATGAGTCGTTGAAGCTAAATGAATGTATACGTTCAAATTAAGTTGTGGCGTGTGAGCACTAGACCCGGAACATTTATAGGGTTGTTCAGAGCCAAGTAAGCCTGCCGTTCCTCTCGGATGCACGGAAAGGCTTGTATTTTATTTACAAGGCAATATCTTACAACGCTATAATCAATATAGATATCGTATTGTGAGATTATCTTGTCTTGAAATTTTATTTTTATTATTATTATTATTGTTATTTCCACATCAACGTTGATGCATATGTCCTGGAATTGATGGGAAACCGGCACCAGACTTGACACTGACAATCAGTGATGGAAAATTATCCTCCTCACGAACTTTGTCAAATAACATCAAATTATTGACTCGCCAACTGCCTACGATTCGTATTGTTGGCAGAATAGGAAGTTAGATCTAATCATCTAATGATTCCTTGCCATTGCACCTTTCAAAGTCAAGTACAGTATGCTGAATGCGGATGTTGTTGCCTTGCCTGTCTACGCATTCTGTTCAATGAGGAGAAGACGCTGTTAAAATATCTTGAACTTTCTTCCTCATACTGTAACGCTGTAACGTTACTTTAGTTTGTACCGCCGCCAACTGTATGTTTCCAATACGAACGTGATTCATTTCCCTTTGAGTTAGTTGAAACTTTCTTCTAAATATCATTCGAACGTGTTCAGATGTAGGTGCTGGCAGCCGATGTAAGTATGAGTACGGTATGTCCATACGAGTACTTTATCCTGAATTTTGGCAAATTCCCTCGGGGCCTATTTGACCTTTTGATATCATTGGATTTTCGCACAAATGTTGGTATTCAATTTCATCCCACGTGCAAATACCGAATTCCGGCCGCTTGCATTCAATCAGTCGTTCTTGCCACCAATATCACTTCATCACTAACGGTCAGACAATCGTTGTCTTGCTATCAAACTCCGAAGACTTCCCACTATTATCGATGTTTGCACTCCTGATATACTTTCCCACAGTTTCCAATTTGTTCATTTCTTACGTATGGACTATGTTCTCTTTAATTGTTCGTCACCATTTTTCTATTCTTTCGAAAATTTTCAATGATTGTGGAGTTTTAGAAAGCACGTCATCGTGAAAAATGTTGTTGTGAGTTTTTAATCATCTAAATAGGAATCTTTTCTCCGATATATGAATAATAGTTTGACATGTTTCTGTTGGTTTATTGGAGAATTCAATTAAGCTTAAAATGATAGTACACCAGTGATATGTATTCTTTAGCCCCTTCATCTGTGTTCAACATTAAACGAACAAATAAAGTTGTGCATTCTTCATAATATATCCATACTTTATTCATCTTATACCCACAATGGTCTAATCTCAACACCAAAATCTTAAATCTTGAGTTCTAAAATCCCTACCAGTTTTGTGAGCTCGATCACTTTCTAAGAATTCTATGTCCCGTTAAATTTCCACCGCTGTGGACAATTCGGCCAGTTCCACAAATCGAAATGATATTCGTTTTGTAATCTAATAATTAGTATGCGATAAGAATGGCAAATGGTGCAATACCGATGGATCAACTTTTTCCGCATCGAACACGCTTAGTGGCGGAATGAGACTTCTCTTGCGTATAAACTAAGTGTTGTAACTTTTGCCATGCCTCATTTTCACTTCACATCTCTTGGTAATCTCTTAATTCAACATTCAGTCTTGGAGAAATGGGGTTTTCATCTTTGAGAAGCCGCCTCTTTCCTCGGCAGCCGGAGGGCAATGTCACCCCCGCAACTGTCGATCACGAAAATGATGGGGCAGCATCAAGTGTTACTGGCACCGACGGAATCAGTGTATCTATTGAGGAAAATGGTATTCCAACTGAGAAAATCAATCCCGAAACGAATGTCAAAGGGTCCTCACCCATCGTCGAAAGCTCACCTCTCGATATCGAAAAGGCGACACCAGAATCAGGAAGGTTTGGTGATGATGATCCATTACTTAAAGATATTCCATGGCAAGTTCGCCGAATTGTCAGTCTCGAGGATGATCCTACCGAACCTACAATCACGTTCCGCTATTTCCTTCTGACTCTGATATTCGTCGCACCAGGAGCTTTCTTGTCGCAAATGAGTCATTTCCGTACGACATCCGCTCCATACTCGGTCTTCTTCGTTCAAATTTGTTCCAATTATGTTGGTGTTTGGCTGGCAAAGGTCCTTCCAGCCAAGACCATCTGGTTACCATTTGGAGGAAGCTTTAGTCTGAATCCAGGTCCATGGGGAACAAAGGAACATGTATTGGTTACCATTTCTGCAGCATCTGGTGCCACTTACAACCTGGCCTACGCCCCAATTTCTATCGCTGAGCTCTACTTTGGAATTACTATTCATCCAGCGGTTGCGATATTCTTCATGTGGTCTGTAGTTTACATTGGATATTCCTTTGCAGCCATTGCTAGACAATTTTTGCTCTATGATCCTGTATACCCGTGGTATCAAGCGTAAGTTCAAGGCTTTCTTCGACGTTCTCTAATCGTATTGCTCCTGCCTCACTTGACTTTTACACGCTCTATCCCAGCTTGTTCTCTTACAGCTGGGCATAGCGAGAAAATTAGGGAATGGTTATCGCTAACTTCGAATTTCAATAGACTCTGTCAGACTGCTCTGTTCGAAACCCAAAAGAAGCAAAGACAGCATCCATCCCGTGTTTCAAAGAAACAGATGAGAGTATTCTTTGGAGTTCTTGCAGGAATCACTTTATGGCAATTCCTCCCAGAGTTTGTGTTTCCAATGCTTGGTTCTTTGGCATTCCTCTGTTGGGTTGCTCCAAAGAACAAGGTTGCGAATTTCATGGGCTCAGGTTTGGGAGGAATGGGGTTCTTAAATCTAACACTTGATTGGTCAAGTATTGCTAGTTTGAGTAACTCCAACAGTTTGTTTGTAACTCCATGGTGGACTCAAGTCATCATCTTCCTGGCTTTCGTAGTCAACTGTTGGATACTGCTTCCAGCCGCGAAATGGGGAAGTCTGGGTAGTTGGAAGCTTGAATTGATGTCTAATCGTCTCTTTATGGGTATGTCACATGTCCCAGAATGGTATGTTTGACAATTGCTAACAAATTATCAGAGAATGGAACTTCTTATCCTACCACCCACCTCATCACACCTCAAGCCACACTCAATGAGACTGCTTACGAGGAGTATGGGCCAATCTACGTTGGTACTCAACAACTTTGGAACATGTTTTTCGATTATGCAGCATATACTTCCGGCATTAGTTGGATTTTTTTCTTCGGATATACACAAATCAGAGACACACTTAAGAAATTGAACGCCCGCCGTAAAAATAAAGTCGAGGGCGAGACCATCAATCACCAATATGGCGATCAATTGAATGTTCTCCAACGTTCTTATAAAGAAGTTCCATGGTGGTGGTCATTGATCCTCTTTCTCATCACATTTGTCGTTATGATGGTAATTTTGGGCACCGACAATCTTTTTATTCCTCTATGGACATATTTCATTGCTGTTCTTACAGGTGTTGTGGTTGTTATCCCACTTGGCTGGCTATATGCCCTGTCCAACTTCCAACTTCCGATCGGTACCTTCAACGAACTCTTGTATGGTCTGATGGTTAACGCGGTCGACGGACATAAAAATCCTTCGGGTGCATCGGTTTACTCATCCCTCGCTGGCGATGCATGGTATCGTGCACAACTTATGCTTCAAGATCAAAAAATCGGTCACTATATGCACATCCCCCCTCGAGACACCTTCTTCGCCCAAGTCTTCGGTTGTTTTATTGGTATTCCAATCAATTATGGCGTCGTAAAATGGGTACTCAGTACAAAGGCGGATTATTTGAGCGGTGCTGTAACGGATCCAACACATCAATGGACTGGACAAGGTCTCGCTACTACCTTGACTACTAGTACACAATACGTTCTCATCGGACCTTTACGCCTCTTCCAGTTGCCTATTTTCAAACCTCTTCCATACGGGTTTCTTGTTGGAGCAATACTTCCAGGCATCATCTATGCTCTCCACCGTCGTTTCCCCAAAGCTAAATTTCATCTCTTCAATACCACTATTTTCTTCTCCGGTCTTTCTACATTCTATGGAAACATCTCTACTGGATATACTTCTTCCATTATTGGTGGTTTCATTGTCGCCTACTGGGCGTATAGATATAGATATGAGCTGTGGGCGCGATACAATTATATCCTTGCCGCTGCTTTCGATGCAGGATTCAATTTGAACATGTTATTGATTTTCTTGTTCTTTGGCGCAGGAAAGGTCGTTACCATGCCAAATTGGTGGGGCAATAATGCAGATAGTACAGATAGATGTTTTGCTTTGGAGTAATTGGGATGTATGATGGTATGGTTTATGGAAACGAAAGACCCACTGGATGAACGTGGTGTTATGAAACTCGATCTGAGATAATGATAATGAAGATATTTTATTGAAATTTCGTTGCTTCTATTTAGATTATCTCGTGCATATGACTCTTTAATTATTGCAAGATAGCACTATCCTTTCGAACTTCATTGCCCCCACTATTAGCTGTATTGTTGACACCAGTTCCATTCTTCAAATAACAATACTCCCCATCCTTTATTACCATACTGACCGCCCTACATAACCCCCCTCCTACGTCGATCCCTTCATGCAGATTTGTAGAGTAACCCGCGTTGTACTCTGCGCAGGCCATTATGCACTGGTTTAGATCTGGCATATATATCTTCATGATGTCATGGATACCTGGGTTCCCATATTGAGTGCCAGACGGATAGTTCGTGTAACAGGCGACGCGAAAAGTCTGAGCCGTTCCTGATAGATTGATAGCTGAACCCTCTGAAGAGAGCGGCCGAACAAGAGAATTATTGAATGTGGAAAATTCATCGGAGCAATGGGAAATTGGTGCAGAAGACACTGATGGAGTAGATGACGCGGATAATGTTGTAGATGGTGAAGCTATATCTGAGTTATCCATAAACAATCCTGAGCTTGTGCTTGAAGGTGCTATCGAGTTTATGATGCTCGTGGAATATATGACGCTTGCTATCGTCGAGCATGCCCCAGCGGCAGAATTATCTACTCCCGAAGTTGTGTTGACACCTGTGCTAAGATATCGGATTAACGGCTATCCATTGATGTCTCATAGGCTCAAGGTACCTTTTGCAATTATTCCTTTGTGCCGCGATTCCAGCTACTACACCTCCACCTATTCCACCTACGACAATGAGACACAGCAAGACGACCAAAGCCCAAAATGTTTCAACTGACAACCCCACAATTTGTCTACGCTCTAATATTGCACTCTTTGTACCCTGTATTCCAGAGTGGGTTTTCTTTGATGTCCATTGCCCTGTTTGCTGTGGAGGAGCATCTCCCACCTCAAGACCTGGTTGAGTCTCAACGGAAGTGTTCAAGCATAAACCACTTTTCGAAAAAGTTTGCTTGTATGTGTACATTGGTGTAAGATTATAGAAAGATATCTGAAATCATGAAGTAAAAAAGATCGAAGTATTGAGTTTGCAGGAAGTGGGAAGAGAACTTCTACCAAAGAATTTCTAAATCTAAAAATATTGCATCGAAATTAAAAGGTAAGTTGGAAAGATGGGGCATGCGCGCTTGCGTTGCACACATCTCACTGAAGGATCTCGACCCCGAAACAAATACTAGGGTTTGAAGCTCAAGCCCTGTGAGATTGGGGTACAAAAATAGAATCGTAAAAGCCGTGTAGAGAAAGGTTTCCAAGAAGCGAGAACGATGCAACGTTCTGTAAAGCCAATAAAGGAACACATGAGGCAAGCTAAGTCGGCCGAGTGTTTGAGCATTCACCTGGAGTCAGAAAATATGAGGATGCGAACACACGCAAAGACTGATTGCTGGAATATTGCTGTGAACGAGAAAGACTGAACTCAGGTAGTACAGCTTATACTATGGAAATAGCGATATTAGAATGAATGGACTCGTACTGATCATGATAGGGGCTCAACTCCCGTTCTCTTTCGTGACTGACGAGAGAAAAGTCTCCCCCCTTTGAATAGATATATTGAGAATGAGAAGGGCATCTGATAATGTTGAGCTGACTAATACCCGGCATCTAATCTTATCTAATCTACGATGCCTAAGATCAACAAAAATAATTTGTTACCAAAGCTTTTTGAGCTTCACGATTTGGAAGCTTGAAAAAAGACTTGTATTGTTCCCATCATTGTCTCTTTTAACTTCCCCGTTTCAGCAGATTACCATTCGCATAATCTCTGGTCCGCAGCAAATTCTTATACTTCGTCAGTTTGTGTCCGCGCACATCCCATTACGTACTTCCTTTGACGCCCTCCTCAAAAGCACAATCATGCCCCTCGACACTTCAACATACTCCCTTGCTCTCCTTCGTCTTGATGGGCGCAGATGGAACGAACTTCGCCGCCTTACAGCCCAAATTTCAACCCAACCATCATCCGATGGATCTTCGTATCTTTCAATGGGCAATACCCAAGTTCTCTGCACAGTGACCGGTCCTTGCGATCCCTCAAAATTACGATCGATTGGTGGTGGTGGAAGTAACAATGCTGGGGAAAAAGCCGAAGTCAGAGTGGAAATCAGTTTTGCCGGCTTTGCTGGCGTGGATAGGAAGAAGTATGGTAGGAATGATAAGTAAGTCTCCTTCACTTCCTTTGTCCGCTACATACTGTGGATCTATACTATACTAGTTCGTGTGGAATGGAAACTAATCAGGTCCACTGCAGACGTATACAAGAACTTTCAAACACCTTATCCAGCACCTTTAGCCCTCATCTCCTCACCACTTTGACTTCTCATTCGACAATCCTCATTTCCCTTCACATCTTGTCATTAGATGGCTCACTTCTTTCTGCTCTTATTAATGCCTCAACTCTTGCTTTAATCGATGCTGGTATCCCAATGCCTTCTTATATTTGCGCTTGTACAGCTGGCTCTACATCTTCATACTCGAGTAATGATGAAAAAGCAGACCCATTGTTGGACTTAAATTTGGGCGAGGAGCAAGAATTACCATTCCTCACGGTTGCGACAGCTGGAGAAGGCGATGGTGATGGAGTTGTGGCATTGGTCATGGAGACAAGGGTACAAGCCGGTAGATTGGAGGGTATGTTGGCTGTAGGAGTGGATGGGTGTAAACAGGTCAGAGAGATTCTAGATGGAGTGATTAGGACCAGAGGGAAGAGAATATTGAGTGGTGCAATGGTTTAGTAGGGCTAGATATGTATATCATACGAGGGAAGCATACGAAAGAAGCATACGAGGGAAGAACAGCATCATTAGATGATACCCTGGTGTTTTTATGGCGTCATAACGGTAATGGGATAGGATGGCAGGAATGGAAAAATATTACATCAAGGGAACCATGTGATGATTGTCAGAAGTTCGGCGCATGTCTCATATATTCACAAAATGAATGATGGAATATTTGTTACTGTTACTATGTAAAACTGCGAGTGAAGTCTGCATGTTACTATTCCAGGAAAACTCACAAAACCAAATTTCTCCCAAGAAATTCAAAAATTCTTAACATAGACCTGCTTAAAGTTCTCCATGTTTGATCTCGGGCTCTGGAGTTGGTAGTTCCAAATCTTCCGGAAGCTCCTCAATGATAATCTCAGGCTCATTTGCAGCTTTTGTTTCTGGCTCTGGAGCTGCTTCTTCCACAACAGTTTCTTCAACCTCCTCAGGAATGAGTCCCTCAGGAATCTTCTTCTTTTCGCCTTCGCCCAGTCTGATAGCGTCAACCCAATTTTCAATTGCCTCGATTGTCACATCTTCGGAAATCAGAGAGTCGCCCTTGCTAGGGAGAGCTCGATACCAGTTTCTTCGTCCATTGAGAGCGATGATTTCAGCATCACCTTTCAAACCTAAAGCTTCTTTGACTTGAGAGAACCCAGGGTTTTCGGCTTGAAGTATATAGAATGGAAATAAATTTCGTTTATGTAAATGATGTTTGTGGGAAACTTCGGCTAATGACGTAGAAGCTAAGCCTGTAATTTCGTTCGAGGCATCTGGAAGAAGTGCCAGAATGCATGTAGCGGTTTTAGGACCAAGACAATTCTTTTTGAGGTCGGTTTCGGAAGTAAGAATAGGAATTGCAGGCGCTGGTGGAAGTACAATTGGTTTCTCTGTTTCGACTTCTGGTGATGGTGATTCAGTTGGTTGATTTTCTAATGTTTCATCTGTTTGGGTGACAGGCTTTTCGGATTTGGCGTGAGATTCCGATGCTGCTTCGAAAGATTCCTTTGCTTTTGCGGAAGACTTTTTGTTTGTTTTGGATTTGGAAGATTTAACCTTTGCTGCTGGTGGGTCTGGATTAGGTTCGGCAGCTTGTGTAAGAAATTTGACCATGCCATCCTTCTTCAATTCCCCATCATACACAATTCCTTCAGCTGCTTCACCACCAGGTAACAAAATAAGTGTAGGAAATTTGGTGATGCCAAATAACTCAATGGAAGCTTTCTCTGTGTTTCTGATCTGTGCCACCTTTATACTGCCCTTGAAATCAATGGCAATAGCTTTCAATGTTGCGCTTGTCTTGCCTTTGTCGGTAAACAGAATTGCTTTCGCAGTGTCATTCGCATCGGCCAAGAAACTCTCCAAATCTTTATCTGTAACTCTCTTTACAAGATTTGGGATTTTATCGACTACTGCATCGACAATTCCTTTCGCAGTGCGTGGTCCATTGTAATCTTCAACGATTGGCTTTCCGGGTTTGCTTCCAGGTTTAACGATTTTGAGGGTAGGGAAACCTTGAACACCAAATCCTCCGCAGAAGGCTTTATTTGATTCCTCATCGCAATCGACGGCTGCTACTTTTGCGAGACCAGCAAGATTCTTGGCGGCTTTTTCGTAAGCTGGTTGAAGGTTCTTGCAATGTCCACACCATGGAGCATAGAATTCGACAATCTGTACAGTAGAAGGTTAACGACGGATGTGCCGATAGAACGATTAAGCATGAGGATGAGGTGAATGCTTACGGAAGTATGGTTCGACTGAGCGATCAAGCGATCATAATCCTTTCCATTGATTGACAAAACAGCTGAGCTCTTTGGGTACAATCCAGCATGAACTGCGGGCAAAGCACACAGCAAAGCTGCAGCTGCAGTTGAAATGACCCCAGTATTAACCATTTTAGATAATTGTAAATTGTAATTACTACCTGTAGCTGTAGGAGCTATTGAATTTTTTATCAGTACATGTAAGAAGAAAAGCAGATTGGAAACATATGAAGGTGGTGTATTTATGTATGCGAAAAGGCCACAGTCGCAAGATGTGTATTAGGACACGAGGTGGAAGAATTTGGATGAGGTATCATTATTAAATGGAATCCGGGGTAAAATACGCACTAGGCACGCTAGGCTGTCTGTACTGCTATTTTAGTGTCGTTCGTTGAGCGGTGAAACGGCAGAATTCAATTGGTGAGAGGCGGGGTTACCATAGGTATTCAATGGCAAGGCTGGATTTACTGGATTTACTGTCCTAGCATCACATCGCATCGCCTTGCATTCTCATCATACCGTCCACAAAGAGAATTCGGGGTAGATTCTTATACTCAACCTCGCTGTCGCTCTCAACTCAACTGCAAATCATATGTGCAGCGCAAGCTTTCTCATTCGTCTCTAATCATATCCCACCCTACTTATACGGGCCGAGCCACCAATCTTCAACTGGACAACCATATTCAACAATGGCGTCGCAAATCCCCCAAAAGTTGAGGACCGCAGACTTAACTCGATTTATCATCAAGGCGGCACAACTCGAAAATGCGAAGCCGGTCATATCATATTGGTGTACGTGTTGAAGTCTTACCGCACAAACCAAACTCTAACATTGCCATCCCCGCAGGTGAATACTGGATCGTCAATCAGATCCTTTCGAAGGGCCTACATGCTGGAGATGCAGAGACACTACAATATACGACTACTTTGATGGAAAAACTTGAGAGAGTATGATAACCCAGTGTTTGCGAATCGGACTATAGCTAAATCAAGGCAGATAAAATCAGAGAATCCAGATAACGATGCAATTATGGATGATACTGCAGGTCAAGCATATTGCGAACAGTTTGGCATGGAAATATTTTCAAGGGCAGATCGAGCCGTGGAATTGAATAAAGTGACAAAGTACGATCCCAATAATATTATTCTTTTACACCTTGGCTGATGATCTCTAGACAAACTGCGGAAACTTTTCAAGCCGCAGCAACCTTCCTGGAACTATTGAATATTTGGTCACCACCGGATGCCGAAACTCAGACTAAGATCAAATATGCAAAATGGAATGCAGTTCGTATCGTGAAAGCATTGAAGGATGGAAAAGATCCTAATGAATCCAATCCTAAACCACAGCCAGTTCCCAAGGATGAACTACCACCATTAGATCCAAATGATCCGGAGGTACAATTGTTGGGGGAACAGAAAGCAAGGAAAGCTTCTGTGGAAGATGTCACCGATGAGCAAGATCAATTGGAAGCAAAATTAGCAAGGCAATCATCAATAGATCGGTCTTTGCACCCCTCTGAGCATGTTTCTGCTCATGGATCTCCAACCAATACATCGGCTCCATTTGAACCATATCCTCGAGATGGTTTTCCATATACCGCAGTCCAAGACGATAATGTATCCCCTCTCGAGCCATCCCCGAAAGATAGGAATGGATCTATAGGAGGAGGATATTTTCCAGAAGTTCCAACTTTTACATCAGAACCTCGAGATTCGACTTTACCATCAGCTCCCGCTCCAGATACTACATTTGATCTTGGTTTACCGGATACATCTACTCTTGCAGCACCTGGACTTTCTCCCGGAATGAGACCTTCTCCGGATTTTCAATCGTTTCCACCCCCAACTTTACCTGGAGAACAACCGTCAGACACTGCACCTCGAGACTTTTATCGTCAACATCCACCATTAGATCAAGGAAATGTACATGCTCCACCTACCAACCAGATTTATCAACCTGGACCTCCCCCGTCAGATGATTTTACAGCACCAATAGCCCCACCTGTCACACAACCCCGCGGTCAATTGAATACGGACGATGAAGCAATTGCTAAAGCGCAGAAACATGCAAGATGGGCAATTTCAGCGTTGAATTTTGAGGATGCTGAAACAGCAGTAAAGGAGTTAAGGGCAGCACTACAGACTTTGGGTGCGCAATAATTTCGAAGACAAGTGATGCTTTGAAATTTGATGTTTTTAAATCAATAAGCGGCAGGTTCACGTATTATTTTGCAAAGCAAATACCCAATTGTTATTTAGTATATTTCATTGACAAATTCTCTCCCTAATTCAGTGCTCAGTTGAATAATTCTCAGGCCCACTATTCAAGTTCTAAATTCAAATCCTTTTTCTGACTTCCAGCTTTACTACCAATTGCAATGCAATTCTCACATCTTCATATCTAGCATGGTTCTCAACAATCTGGACTATCAGGAACATTGATATAGTCTAGTATTATGAGAACCCATGATTATTCACTATAAGACCTTTTGACTCTTACTGCACTTAGGTCAATTGGCTTTAGTGTGTTAACATTGTTTGAAATTTAGGGGGGAATCACCATTAGCGAAATTAGCGAAGCTAGAATTGAAGTTGGGAACTTTACATGAAAGAAACAATTCAGTGATATTCATAAATCCAAATAGATCTAACGTGTATTCCTAAGTCATTCAGATTGAATTCTACTTGTATGGTAGGGAGACGTCCTTATTTCAATCATGTATTCCACGGTGATCTTTTGAAGAGCATCTCGTTATTTCAAATCAGGTCCTGCTCGATAGTATATTTCTTGGTCATAGATCCTATATCTGACGATAGTGTGATTTAATGGGCGATACATGGTCATGTTCATTCTCAATCATCGCCAGCCAGATTCTCAAACAATTCTATGAGCGTTGTATTCCAACCTTTGGTGATTAAATTTGGCATCCTGAACTCAAGGCTTTGAAGATACTCGTGAATAAGATCGTCCTTAATGCCAAATTCGCTTCGTCTATGTATCGGGTTAAGATCGTTTTGATTCAAAGATGAAAATAAACATTTAGTTCATTCTACTCCTAGCTATCTAGATGCCTGCGGATTCTATAAATGCCAATCATAAAGTCTACTCGTTATCTAGTATGGCTCTATATCTTCATTAGCTTATTTCGCTATAGCCCTAAGCCATCTAGATCTACGAGAGACCGTTGATTTTGGTTTGCGATGCGAATTATACTAATAACTAGGGGCGTAGTAGCTTTACTTGAAGATAAATCGAATATACGATATCTACTAACTATATATATTTACTTAGTATAACACATATAACGATTCGGTCTCTTTCAGGTCCCCTTAGTCATCTAGCTTCTAGGACCATATCCTAGCACGTGACTCTTTATTGATTGATTGATTGAATTTACGTCCACCTTCAGTCTAAGACTATATAGGACGACTAGGCCTTAGGAGCCTAGTGAATAACTTTTTATTTTACAGAAATGGGAATAAACAATTTGGGGAAGTGCAAACAAATATTTGGGATTTAAGCCCACTTACTATACGCATAGTATATAATAAGAAAATAAGGAAATCTACTCTGAAGAGTGTTCTTCCTCGTTCTACTCTCTTTCTCTTTCTCTTTCTTCTGGTTCTCTCTCTTTTTCCCTTTCTTCTTCCTCTTGAGCCCTTGATAAGTGTTAGGCTCTTGTAGCAATTTTTGTTGTATTGATGAATGTGGTTGTCAATTCCATTCCGATTTTAGTGTGAAGTAGGAATTGTAAGGTGATTTTCGATAATAGTATATTCTGGAATATCTTTTTTCTTTCTGTTTTGTATATAGGACAGTTAATCAAGAGATATTATAGTATCTCAATATTACTACATATACATCTATTATTAAAATGATTGAATCAATATAGATATGATTTAATATATTTGTGATCTAATTTCAATTAGAAAAATACACTAGCAATGTTTCGATTGATTCCAATTGATAGCTTAATTTTCGATTTGATTTTTTATAGAAATAACTTCGAATAGATTAATACTGATTGATTTGATCTAAATTTGTATTGATTAAGAATTGAACTCTATTGATTGAAAAAGGATTCTTTGATTATCATTCCTAATAATCCGAAACTGATTTCATTTAAGGTAGATCATATTATAGTAACCTCTTTTGCCAGTTTATCTACTAGTTCGTTTCTTTTGACTGATGTATGCCCTGGTATCTAGTTCAAGGATATTTCAGCTTTTTTAACTATAATAGCTTCGGTTGCCTTAATTACTCAAATTTGATATACTTGGCCTAAGTAGTCTGAGAGTGTTTTCAATCGAAGGAGACCTACTTGATTATTTAAATAAACCTTGAACTTCTTTTCATTATTAGCAATTGAACTAGTATATTCAATGACTCAAATGGCTCTATATAGTTCTCCATTATAGACTAATTGATTACTTTCAATATTGATTTATTCTTGATATGAGATTTAATCATTCGATTGATTGATTGATTGATTTTATTAACGTCCATCTTCAGTTCAAGACTATATAGGACGGCTAGACCAGAGGGGTTTAGTAGGTAAATTTTATAGTACTATGATGGGAATAGTATATTAAGGGAAGTAAAAACAAAAGTTGGGGTCTAAAACCTACTATTATACGTAGTCCGTATAATAGGTTTTGGAAAGGGGCTAGCCCTTTCACTCTCCTTTCTTCTTTTTCTTTTCTTTTTTTTTCTTTTCTTTTAATTCGTGAAGTATTTTTTCTCCTTTGTTAATTGTTCCTTTCTCTTTTATTATTTTGTTTTGGATATCGGCTTTAGTTAGGTATTAGAATTGAGTTGCGATTTTGATTATATTGATGAAACTAATTGTTAGTTTAATATTTATTGTTGTATATAGTAGAAACTGATGGTTTTGTTTATTAGTGGGAAGATTTTCAAAGATTTCTTTTTTTTCTTTTGAATATATTGGGTATTTAAAGATTAGGTGTGGGATCATTTCAATAATGTTGTATATATATTTATTATTAGAAAGCTTGAATCGGTGTAGATATGATTTGATGTATTTATGGCCTAATTTGAGTTGGAAGAAGGTATTAGCGATATTGCGAGTTATGTTTTCCAAAAGCTTGATCTTATTTTCTAACTTTTAAGGATATAATTTAGAGTAAGTATTATTTGATTACTCTAATTGATAATTGTATTGATTGAGGGCTTTTTTCTATTGATTTATATTGTATTCTTTAACAATTATATTGAATAAATTGAAGCTAGTTTTGTTTGAGGAGGATTGTATTAGTATAGCTTCCTTAGTTAATTTGTCTGCTAGTTCGTTTTCCTATATAGTTGTATATCCTGGAACCCAATTTAACGAAACTTCTGTTCCCGCAGCCCTAATTGCTTCAGCAGCTCTTATAGTTTATATCTGAAAAGCCTGTTCAAGGTGATCTGAAGAGATCTTTAAACAATATAGCTGTCACGGGTTCAATATGCTTAGTCATGTAGGTGCCTAAGGCACCCACATCCTATATAGTCGGCGCCCTTCCGGCGCCTTCTTCCTCCCTTGTAGAAT
>PHWZ01000332.1:0-43654 GCA_004379285.1 Botryotinia calthae | reverse complement strand
TGGGAGGTGGTGGTCCACCAAATCCTGGCGCAACTGGTGCATTCATACCTGGAGGAGGAGGAGGTGGTGGTGGAGGTGGTGGCCCATTGAAACCAGGAGGACCCTGCCCTGGCATAGGTGGTGGAGGTGGCGGTGGAGGTGGAGGAGGACCATTGAAACCTGGAGCTTGCGGTGGTCCATTGGTCTTTGAAGAGTTCTGGTCATGAGGAGTCTTTGGCCCATCGGACTCAAGACTTGGGTGTGAAGGCCCGGTAGTAATTCCATCATTCTCTTCATCATCATCGTCGTCATCGCTAGCATCATACCGCTTGACTTTGGAACTCATCTCGTCCAAGTAACCCTTTGATTGCTTTGGTCTTCTCATTTTGACAACGCGAGGCTTTTCATAAACCATGCCTTCGTCATCTTCCATATCAGAGACATCCGAGAATTCTTCCGCGCCAATTGGCTTTCTAGGAATCTTGGCTGATCTCGTTACGTTTCCAAGAATGCTATGAGTGTAATCTCCTGGAGGAACTCCGAGACCACTATCTGATCCATGATCTACACCATCCATTTCTTCACGAAGTGCTCTCAGACGATCAGAAGGACCGGCTGCGTCACCCCAAACTCTACCTTCAAGCTTATATTGTGTCTTTTGTCTCTCAATTTGCATTTCAAGACGATCCATAAGTCTTTCGCGATCCAATATACCTTTCATATGTGAAGGATCTGTCTCACCCAAGCCGGCTCCACCCTTTGAAGCGTTGGATGCGGCAATATCTTGTGCATCACGAAGCATGAGATATAATTCTCTAGTTTCAAGCTCATTTCTTTGAGCTTCCTTGGCACGAACCGTTTGATTATTTTCCATCTCACCCTTTAATGCGTCTATTTGTCGTCGCTGAACTTCGATTATTTGTGCTTGCTCGTCCAACTGTTTTTGCAGTTTGCCTACAAGTCCATCTGCACCAAGCTCAATTCTAGCCCTCATTTCATCTCTTTCAGCCATAGCCGAATCGGCAATCTGGCGGGCTTCAAGTGCTTCATCTAGTGCTTGCCTAGCTTCAGAATCCGTGTGTAATTTATCCAAAAGACTCTGTACTGTGAAATTGAGACTTTGCTTCAAGTCCATGTCAGGAAGCCTCCTATCCATAGCGACATAACTGAGCATAGAATCCACAAGTTGAAACATTCTGAGTCGTTCTTCGCTGTCGCTATCTCTGATGAGCAGAAGATGTTGCATCGCAGAAATAAAGTAATCTTGAGTTCTACTGCCTTGAACTTTCTGCATGATAGCATCGACAATTTGAGCGGGGTCAGTAAGATCCTTGATTTCCCCTTCGATACTATCCTTCATACTACTGTTCTCACGCTCGAGAAGATCCTCATAATCAATAGCTTCATTCGTTCGAAATCGTTCGATTTGCTTGTCGAGAACATCGTATTGGAAGCCCTCCATCTTCGTAAGAATTCGCTTGATACCGCATGCTGTGAATTGAGCTCTGATGTGAACACGGAGTTGCAAGTCCCTCTCAGGAGTATCAACTACCATGTTAATCAAGAACATAGTAGTCAAAGCATATTCCATGAGCAGATTCTCCATGCCAGCACCACCACTTCTAACTTCCTCACTAGCCCCCACAAGACTTCCCATTTTTCCACGTCCATCAACAGTGACTTCAACAACACGCATCCATGCATCGAACCGTCCATTTTCACCCTGTTGATTTTTTACATAGTCCATAGCCTGAATAACCTTCAAATGACCTTGCCCATCTGCCCAATGACACAAGAATGTTAAAACTTCACTGGCGACCCTCCTCGTTGGAATCCTGGGTGATACCAATGAGGTAGCCAAAGCCACAATGACTTGTTGATGTTGTAAAGCATCATCGGCACCAAACTTGTTGTTCATCAGAGCCTTCAAACATTTGCAAATGTCATATTCCCTATCCAAATCCTTGTCACTGATCGATCCTTCTGGCCCAGTTTGTCCTTGAGCTTGTCGCCGGTTGATTTTCCCGAGTACATTGGTCAGAGCAACCTGGCCCTGGCATTCCACAAAAGTTTTCACCCAGCCAATTGGTTGAGTTCGAAGGCTGACTGCTAAACTTTGTAATTGCTTCGCTGAAATACTGTTGTCCATAACCTTCCTCACGAACCATTCCGGAGTTCCTTCTTCCTCTGCATTCAGAAGCATTTCCATAGCCGAACCATATTGTCCCGTTTGCCTAGCATTCGCTCGCCTCTTCTGTTCTCCTTGCCATTCAGTCAAGCGATCTTGGTGTACTAACGTCCACTTTTTCGCTGGAGTATAAGCCATCATCTGTCGGCGCGCTTGATCGGGTAAATTGTGCCATCCTCTTTTCTGCATCAGTGACAAAAACTGTTCTTCGATGACCCTGTCGTCGTTGGGTTTGTTGAGCTTGAATCCATCAGGCGAGGCGACTGGCGAACCATATCCTGCGCTCAGGTGCTGAGGTAATTTTGTTATTCGTTGATCTCTTCCTGCTCCTGGCTGATATGATGGCGATAATGAACCATTCGAATAAGAACCTGGTAAAGCAGTTTTCGCAGAACTTCCCGACGAGAGAACGCTAGATCTCTCGGTCATAGAATCTATGCTCTGTTGATCGAAGGAGACTCGACCTCCATAATTCGAGGATTGATTTGTGGAATAAGAATCGTATCTTGAATTGTGACTTCCATTTACCGTGCTCGCGATGCTCGTTCGATTAGGACCCCAATGCTGTAATTGAGTTGTGCGATTTCCAGTCGACGCCATTGTTACATTGCTTCCCACCGCTGGAGCTCGAGGGCCCGTAGGATGTGAACTGCCATTAATAGATGCTGTGTCGGAAGCGGGGTATTGATGAAAATCCATTCCATTCATATTCAAATGATGTGGGAGTGGTTCTCTTCTCAAAGGAACTTGATCGCCCCGAGGTAAATAATCCACTGGTATTGGCGACCTGCCATCTGCCATAACACTCTCATATGGAATCGAAGTGATAACACCAGCCATGGTATTGATTCCCGTCAAATCTGCACCAGGCGATCCGGGAGTATCTTCCGAGGCAACAGAAGACATTCTTGCGTGCCTTGAAGATTGCGATCCTCTACCGCTCGCCGCATCATTGTTTCCTGTACCCGCCGAAGAAAGTTGTCGTCCTTCATCGCTGTTGTTCCTCTTATCCTTCTTATTCCTCGAGAAGAAGGAGGATTTGCCAGTTGATGACATGATTGAATGTCGTTATCTCGCACTGTCTTCACGCTTTCTTCGTGTCCCAATACTTCCAAAGTCTTTTGTTGGAATCATCAAAGTCTCAAGGGATTGTAAACATTCACATCATGCTCTTTGCCAATTGTTCGAGGGTTGGTCAATCCAGGTTGAGAAGTCGTTCCAATATTAGTATTATCCTGGCAGATCCCAAAGTCGCACTACCAGACAAATATAGTTAGCATGAATTTGTACTAAATTCTGCGACAATGACAGGATTATTTGCCTAATGTACAATGTATGTACAAGCTCATGTCGCAGTCTTCACGAGGGAGCATGAGAGGAGGGAAGAGATTGGGTATACTTGCCAGTTGAAATATGGATTTCTTTCAACGCACCACTTTTGAGATGCAAAAAAAGTATGTGAATCAGTGAATCCTGTTGCGAGATCCTGAAGAATCTGGAGAACCTAACAACTGCCCACACTTCTATCGCCAAAGTCTATCCCCCCCCTGGTCACTTCTTTCGATTCGTTTGGAAAGGCTGAAACTGACTTCCTTCCCTCGGTGTTGCTGTGAGCACATCAAACACCACTTTGCCCTTGACCCACAGACTCCGGACGGTATGTATGGATGCCGATAGAAGCCCAATAATTTTTTCAAGGAAACGAATCCTGTGCGATTTAGCTGCGGGATATGTACTTGGTATGGATTCTGTCTGTGCAGGACTGATAATTGGGATTTGAGCTGGGGCATCAACAACAAACAACAACAACGACGACAAGTAGAATGATGGTCGCAAAGAAAGAAAGAGGGAGAAAGAGAGAAAGAGAGAAAGAGAGAACAGAAGGATCGAAGAAACAGATACGTTATGGAGGGACGTGAAAGGGAATGAAGGGAAAGCCAGCCAGCAAGTCAAATGAATGTTGAGTGTATGTGTGTGTGTGTGTGAGTGTGTGTGAGTGAGTGTGTGTGTGTGTGATATGTGTGTGATATGTGTGAGTGTATGTGTGTATAGTAAGTAAAACCCCCTTATTAGAGCCCAAGAGGTTTATTAGAAGGTTTAATTGTACAAGTCAATTTATGATTTATAATTTGATAATTCACGAGATACCAAGGCAGCTTGCACTGATTGCAGAGAGAGAAATGTTTAATAACATACATACCTCGAGATTAATACTCCGACCTCTTATTACGATTGCTCTCCGCTGTCCCTAGTCCTCTGGAGAACTATCGATTTCTTGCAATACTATTAGCAGATACCGGTAGCGCAGGAACTGCTGGTGTCTTCGGGGGGTGGTGGGCTGGCCCGGATCGGAATGTCGGAGTTAGAGACAGATTGGACGATGGATGCGATGGCCACGATAACGATAAGGAACCTGTGGCGGCTTTGACCAAGCAAGGTAAAACACAAATGAATATATGAAGCTTTCGATTCATTCCATCGTCTCTCAGCCATAATCTGCATGGTCTACTTTATGGTTTGCAGTTGCAGTTTGCAGTCTACACTTTTTCTATTCATGGGGGCAAGCCCCCAAACCCCCATGGCTCGCTGCCGCTCGAATCCCTACCCAGTATCTTTAGGATCTGTCTCCTCTCCTGGTACCGATCTCCCTGAATCCTAGCGAATGGCGAATGGATATCGAGCACAACCTGAACTCAATATCGTCCATCTGGCTTAATGATGATCCAATAACCTAACAACCATCACGTTCGTTCTCCATTAAGCAATGCAATCACATAGACTTCCAACCAACGCAGCTGATTTGTTGCCAGCATAGCGTGAACGGCATATAACCGCGACCTGCCATTTGGAACAAAAGAAAGGAGAACCAACGGATTTCCTACTTGTCCGTTCGTTTACTTTCCCTCCCCCTTCTCGTGTTAAAACATTACTCCAATTTCCATAGGGTTTAGTCTCTCTCTCTTTACGGATTGCCAAGTGCCAACAACTTCTGACCTGTTGCGTTTCCATTCCGAATCGACTTCGCAAGTACCCAAGTACCCAAATACCTAAGTACCCAAGTCAAACTCGCATCTATTGATCCATCGTATGACGAACGCGTGGCAACCTCGCGCAGCCTTAAACGGGGGAACATCAGCACCAGTTCCATATATACCCCATCCTGCACCTAATGCTGCTGGAAACGAAGACACTGCAACTACAAGTTCATCTTCCAATATGGGTTCCACTTGGTCATTGCTAAAGGTTATTAATGAAACCGACCCGGGGATTCTCTCCAATCCCAACTAACATAAGCTAACGTTGTTGTCGTCGCAGACTCTAATAGTGCCAGCAATCATTTCACTCATTCTGTATCTTCTAATATCATTCGTCATTGTTCCGCTGTGGAAAAGATACCGAGCGAGAGCTGGCCAGTACCTACCCTTGGATACCATCTCAACCCGAACCACAAGTTTACGACAACGAGTGCAAGCCGCCGTGGTTAGAACAATATTTCCCAGTTCATGGAGAGCGGATTTCAATCGAAATCGATTAAGTGCACAGGATAGTATTGATTTTGATGATGACGATGGAGAGGAACTATTTGATGTGGATGACAATCGACGAGAAGCACTATCGCTAGATGCACGACGAGGCAGAGATGAAGATGGCAGAAGATTGAGTCGAGATTTGGAAGAAGGGTTTAAGGACGATAGCAGTGATGAAGAGGATGGAATGGATAGACGACTGAGTCGAACAATTTCACGATGAGAGAATTCCGGAAGATGCTTTGATGAGTTTCTATTACTCTACAATTAATGTCTATTCTATTGCTCGAGGGGATTCTCGCAGTGCATATAACAACCAACTACCTTTCAATCAAGAAACATCCGCAAAGGATGTGAAAACAGAAGACCGATCCGGGGTATATAACACCCATAACATCCATGACATCTATCGCATATCTCTCTCTTTCTCCGCAGAAATCAATCACCATTGCTCCCTCTTTCCACTCTCCTCATATTTCCGACAAAGCTCTTCAATATCCTTCCTCAGCACTTCCTTCGACTCCTCCACCCTCTTCCCCACAGTCCGCACGGTTTCCCTACACATCTCCCCCCAAACCCCCGGGAAATGCATCTTCATCGCAGTCAAAGCCCTTTGCTCCACCTCAGCCCGCTTCAACAACATCTCCACCTCGTTCTTTAATTCTTCCTCTAGCCCTCTGCACCCCAAGCACCTTTTGGGCATATTCGCCTCTCTTACACTCTTCGGCGCACCGCTGACTTCGCACGGCCGTATCAAATGTCCACATTCTGCATACACCATTTTTCGTCGGCATTGCGGACAATTCTGATGAGGAGAATCGCTTTCCAACCAGCGCAATATACAAGTGGACCCAAAGACATGCGAACAGGGAAGTATATATGCGACTTCAGTTTCTCCATCGCAGTGTGAAGTGCCGATGTCTTCATTACATATTGAACAGCGCTGGAGAAGTGCGATTTCAGCAGTATCAGAATGCGAGGCTAGGAATGAAGATTCATTGGATGCGTGCTGCGAAGAAAACATCTTGGTCAATGAAGCACCCATAAACATGAAGATGCTCGAGGGTGATAGTGTGAGGAAATGAGCAGTGGAAATCATAGAGAAGTTCTGATGAATGTATGCATGCGTATACTAAGCTCTACGCTGAGAATAAGAAATGTGAATCCATGGAGAAGAAAGATTACATAGAGAAATAGAGAAATAGAATAGATCACAAACCGTGAAAGATACCCTCTTGGCAAGTCGAAGTCAGAAGTCAGAAAGTCAGAAAGTCAGAAAGTCAGAAAGTCAGAAAGTCAGATAATGATACAGTCATACTGGAGGCGCATCTCGCGCAGCTCGCGAGTGCACTTTTCTTGACATGATGATAATTAACAAAGAAAATTCTTGGTATGTATGTATGTAGGTATGGACGGATGTCCTAGATAGATGGTCTTCGAATACACGTTTAGAGTTAAATCAACACGAACGAAGAATTAAAAGGGTTTGACATGTCCGCATGATCGGATGGCGGGAGACTAGGTGTGGTGAATATGAATATATACTAGAGTATGACGTGATCTGACACGAACATGAATCATGCCTACCTATCTATATTACATGTTGCATATATGCATGCAGATTGATGGATCGATTGATTGAACAGGAGATCAGGGAATAGTGGGTGGTTAGGTTATTAGTTAGGTAGGTCTTTGGGGGGACGAGGGGGGGTGTGAGTGTGCTGATTCAGATTCAGATTCAGATTCAGAAATTGTCGGAGAAGATTCGAAATGTTGGGAAATATAGATGTAGATATCGATGTAGATATTAATATTCAAAGTTCTAATTACTGACTGCTTTCTCGATCTTGGTTCTATAACTTTCGACGTACGTTTTTCGCACGCCTTGGATTGTATTTTTCTTGATACTTTCTTTCACTCATTCTTTCTTTCGCAGTGCTTTGACAGTGCTTTGGATTTCTTTGTTATGTGCTTTTTTTTTTTTTTTTGGTATTTCACTATAGAGGTGCCTGCCTGCCGGTCTATTTAGAGGTGAGACGTGTAGTCAGTCAGTCGTATGTTTTATGTTTTGACTGCGCCTTTGCCCTTGGGGCTCGGGATGAGTGGAATGGATATGGATAATAAATATGTCTAGATCGGTTGATGATTCAAATTTCGAAATTTGGTAGGATGATTAAGTCATTTGTTGTTTGTGCCGTGTTCGTAGAGGGATTTGGATCTGGGGTGAACCTTGCTGTTATTTTTTTACTATTTTCTCTTACTAGTAAGTCTTGTATACGTATACGTCGTACATACTGCAGTTTATTGTCGTGCATTGTTCTTCATGCCTTTCTCTCCCTGTTTCCTTGTGAAGCATTTGCGATGTGATTGTTCGTTTGTTGAAATCGTCGGATTTTGGAGTAGCAAGATTGTAGTCGATTTTAGATTTTATGTTTGATGTTATGGGAGGTCTTGTTATATGTACTAGGATCAGTGCGGCTTGTTGGGAAAAAGCTTGAGAATTTGGTCTTTTTTTTTTCGGTATGAACTCTCTCGGATTACATGTCAGTGATATACTCACTGTGTGGGAGTTGATGCGGAGGGAGATGTTTTAATGAGTATAGATGTTTGGAAATCTGAATATTCGGAAGGTAGAAAGCTCTCCGAGAATGGATGAAGTGGAGTTTTTAGTCACTATCAGCCTTGTCTTGTGGTGGGAAATGTCTCTTAGTTGCTTGAATATATTCAACTGCCTAAAACTGGTAAATGAAAAGTCGTGAATATTTTCGAGAAACATACCGTTGTTCCGCCATGAAACGTTTTACAACCAAAATCACTTGATGTTATTGAGGCTTTGGTCGACGCCGTGAGTTATTTCTAGCTTCTATTGCAATTCTTCGTCGAATTTGATCCCATCATCATGAAAAATTAATCGTGAAACGCCGAGTTATTGCATACCTTCAAATTGAGCAATTCGTTGTAAATTTTGGTAACTCCAAAGCTAGTTGCCCCTTACTTCTCGCTTGCGCTCTACGGAAACCCTTTGTCAATCGTGCATTTTCCCCCAACCCCAATCATTTACCCATTCTTAGGGTTTCTAAGAAGTTCAAGCACGATGAATCAAGATTCCTTGAATTACCATCTCCTTCGCCAAATTATGGGTTTTTGTTTCTCTTGATACCACATTACAAACAATGCATTGCTTCTCACCCAAAACAATGCCCAAATCTCCACTAAAATTCTGAACAGCAACAACAAGCCGTTCTCTTCTTAACCGAAACAATGCCTCATCCTCAATGTAAACATCGATACCTCCCAATCCATCCCTTCCATCTATTCATCCCCAAAGACAAGCACCAGACTCTCTCAAAACATCCCCTCATCTAGTAAACCCAAGATGTGTGATCCCCTCTATGACTCAGGCTCAGACTCAGACTTTGGCCCTCGCTCCCTAGCGCCAGGTCTTGGTAGCCGTCAACAGCTCAAACCCAGTTTGCTCGAAAGACTCACGTGCGCATGCACAGCTTTGCGAGAACGCATCGTAAATGACTCAACGACGTGGAAGCGAGTGATGGCAGGGGAAAAATCGATTTTGATAAAGTATTGGGCGGGTGTCAGTCCTGCTTGACCTATTTCCCTTTCTCAACTTTAGTTATCGATCAGTCCAGCTTGATATTTTGCATTTTTCTACAATGTGCCATAAATATTTTGTTTTGGACGTTTTACGTTTTGACTTCCATGAATTGTATGTAGACCCCTAAAACCCCCAAAATAAATAATCATGATCACCATGAAACTAAAATTCAAACATTCCCTCCATATTTCATCAAAATTGACCATCTCTCCCAGCTCATTTACTTATCGTACAATAATTCAAAAATCGTATCCCTCCTTCATACTCACTTGAGACTTACATACCCACCATCATATCACTGTTCTTTGCGGAAGGATGACAAGATATACTACCATGTTCTGGAAGAGATGAAATTCAATGCAGAACCTGGACGCGAAACGAACTAATACACAAGTCAATCAATCAAAAACGAAGATGAATCATCAATAGGGCATCGAAAATACCCAGAAATTTGGTCATGTAGAAATAGTGATAGCAGTGTTATATTTCCGTATGAATGTCCGGTCGCGCCAGGACCAATGTTCTCTAGACCCTATATCGTATTCACAATCTCTCCGTCCCTTGTGTGTTACATACATCTCTTTCCTGTCCGGAATTCTTTTTCATTCAAAGTGGGAATCTGCAATTTTCGAATTGAATCAATCTCATAACCAACATAAGTAAATAATTTTGGATTTAGATTGAATGAGCATGCTTTCCAACTGCCTCGCTTAGATGTCTGCCCCTTACAAAGCATAGTCTTCAATTGCTTGAGTTTGTTGGGAGTTATTAACACTGCTCATCTATATCACTAAAGTTAATATCTGTATAATTGCTCATCCTGGATTAAAGAGTTAACTTCTTCGTTTGTGATATTTTTCATTGTGAGGTGTTAGTTTTACCATTCCAGCGTAGACCCCCATAACCTGATGAGCCTGTTTTGGAATTCCCCGAGAATGTCATCTCTATTTGATTTCAGCGTATGGACATAAAATCACCGTGTTAAATTCCAAAATCGAAGTTCCTAGTGTATCAGGTCTCCGGTCCCACATTCAAGAATCCTCCTCTTCCGTTTCGTTGTCGGTATCACTTGTCCCCTAAATTTCTGAATGTGCATCTAACTGTCTCTGTGAAAGTGTCAATAATATAACAGTCTCCAATAGCATACCCTCAACTTATCTTCCACAATGAACCACTTTGACTTGAAACATTGAGTTCATCGTCTGAACCCCATCAATCAAAGCCCACAATCTTCCTCTCCAGTATAAACTATTCAATCATGACCTAGCCCCTTCATCTTCACTGCCCCTCGGTGAATTCACCAAATAATCAAAGACTGTGCCACGCCAAGCAAAGATGTGCTAGAGGTCCCCTCCCACCGATATCGCATCTCTATACCAGGTTGTAAAAGAACCTCTTCGCTACCTCTCCTCCCTACTACCTGAATATAGTCCAGAACTCTGCGCTGGACGTGAAAATCGCCTCGTGGTCTTCTATGCCTCAGGTATAATCTTGCAAGTGCTTCATGATATGCAAATGAACATACGCAATGGCGAAGCCCGCGTCAAAATGATTAGACCTACTAATCTGTCAACTATTCTTATCCCCATCTGCAGACTCAGGAACTGTAACATCTCACTTTGTCCCTCCATGACATTATGACCAGCTTGCAAGTTGGCGCAGGAGCTAAGACCGCAGTAACATTATCGCACGACCGAAGACTCCATCTGCGGACCAAGGATTTCTCCAAAGGTGTGACTCTCTTTGAGGTTGTTGATCATAGAATCGAATAAGCGAGGCTACTTCCCCTCAGCGAGGTGAGTGCACATTAACTTCTTGTTGCTGACGCCATGAAAATAACATCCTGAAGTAGATTACATGTTGTGCCAACTATCTTTCTAAAAACTATAAGTTTTATTGATCAAATTCCCTCAGAACTTACTCATTCTAAGAGCTTTTTGCTGTGGTGTTTTGTCAATCGTAAGTCTTTCTTCCACTTGACCTACTTATCCTCACTTCAGCCGAGTTCTCTTTCATACCTCTCATCCCAAGTTCACAACTAGCCTCGTCCCTAATTCTCCAGCCCTCTCGAGTAACCAATCATATAATTTAGGGCTGTGAAATAACTAGTCGGCAGAATTCAGAAATAAACACAGCTAAACAACCTTCTTGACCGCCGTAGTTCTCGACCATTCTTTCATCTTCTTCCTCGAAATCATAACAATATCTTCTTGACATAGCAACACAACAACTTTTGCTGAGAATTGGCATTTACAGTTTCTCAAATCAGTGCTCTTTTGCTCCTTGTGCTTTCTTGAGAAAAGGAGTATTTCTCTCTTCTGATTTTCCAAAATCTTTCTAATAATCGAAGTTTGAATCTGCGACACATTTTTGACCTCCAAGGTTGTGAAAGACCTCTCAATACTACAACACTTGACCACAAAGTGGGACTAAACTTGGCAGTATCTGCTAGAACTTTGAAATCTGTTTGCTTCTGCTTGTGAGTATTAATTTCTTTCCTTCTCTGAAAGGTTTCAAAGCTCTGTCTCTTACTATCTTGAAGTGTTTTCTCCAGAGGACTTCAAGTTTACTTTGAATCAAGGTCTTGGCTAACACTTCTTCACATGAAAGAGTACTTAGATAGTGCGACTTTCTGCTATTTTATCTTCTAGATTGCATTTAATTTATTGCTTCTTGCTTGGCATTGTGAGCATTCCTACCCACCTTCCCACAAGCTTTCTTGAAGACCAAACCCTTCAAGAACTCGAATTTCTCTACGAAGATGCTGTCAAGACCATGACTATATGTTTTGACTTCATTTTAACAATTACTGACAGTGTCTCTTTCCAGAAAAGATACAACTAGCTCAGTATTTGCTCCTTAGTTTACACTTGCTGTAAGTTTAATCCCTTCTTCTTCTTCGTCATCAATTCTTAATAATTGATGACATATCAAGGTCTTGCAACTCTTATTGATATCTGCAAGACTATTGAATTGAGCAAATTCATTATTGGACATTTAATAATGTATTTTGGAATTTCTACAGCCTCACACTACCGTACAATCACACTTTAAATTGCTTCTATTTGCTCACTTGCAACTACAAAAGATTGTGTCAATACAATCACAGACCTTCAAAAAACAACTGTAAGCCGATTCACAAAGCACTCCTTTTATGATTCTGTTGCTGAATAGATTTCAATTAGGTTGTGTGAATAAGGATCACATCCCGTCATCAACGCTCGTCTTTCTACTAAATAACTGAGAGATCTTTGAAGAGAACAACCGAAAAAACACAAAAAGTTTCTTCAATAATCACCGCAGCTATGACTACTGTCAAGCCAATTGTTGAGGAGCGACAGCATCATTCGTGGGGTTTGTTGGTACAAGGAAGACCTGCTACTCCTTCCGAAGGTAGAGCTCAAGTAAGCCAGATCAAAGCAACATGAAACAAGATCATACTCTAACAAGCTCTCAGCAATACACTAGGATTGGATCAAAGGATACTCAATCTCTTATCACTCACAATAATGGAACTTGTTTGGAGTTCGGTCCCTGGGTATGTACAAACCACTATGTATCTCGTACACTAGCTAACAATTCCATAGGACTTGGTCGATGAATTCGATGCTACCAAACCATTCTACCAACAAATCCTCTTGATCGACACCACGATTAAGGATATTCAATCAGTCAGAATTCGTCACAACGACACTGTTGGTGATGATATCGACGTCTTCAAGGGATTTCGAACCATTCCTTACACTGGTGAACACCACCAGCATGTTTATCCAAATGGCGAGACCTATGTACAAGTACCAAGTTACTACGCGAGTGTGGCAAATACACCTTCCATGTACTCTACATCTAATAAATCAGATGTTATTGGTGAAGCGCATCCAGGCTTGTCTTCCGATACTAGATTCGGCGTTTTGGTACCAAGCCAGGATCGAAACGTAGGGCGTGGTGGCGGCTCACATCGAGGAGGTTCTGATCGTGGAAGAGGCAACCAGTACCATGGTGAGCGTGGTGGTTACGCGCAGCATTTAAATCGCCGCGGAAGACGGGACCAACAGTTTGGTCGTGGTCAAGGACAGGGACGCGGTGATGTACGAGGTGATTGGCGCGGTACCTTTCGTAATGTTGGACGCGGTGGACGCCACCATGACAATGGCAACCATCAAGTATCTCTGCAAGGTCGGGAGCCGATGAATGATCATGGAAATGAGCAAGTTTGGGGCGACAGTCGTGGCGAGAGCACTTCCAGCTATCATCAAGAAGCTGGCCAAATGTATGCAAACTACAATGAAACTGATCGCACCTATCCTACTTTCAGCGAAGATAATCGTGCTTATCCAGGTTACGCCGTCTATAATCAAGTTGAAAACAATTACATGGGACACAATGGAGAGATCTTTGCTCATGATTATATGACAAGTGGCCAACAAGGTCCTGTCTACCCAGGATATGAGGAACATTATCCTCCCGCTCCGTCGAATGCATCCATGATGGGTACCAACGGACAGGCAAACCCCTACTTTGTCCCAGTTGACACCAATGGAAATCCTTACGCCTCTCCCGTCTTTTACCCATACTCTCGCAATGCAGCCAATGCTTATGAATATGCAAATAATCATCCAACTTTGCATTCACCAGAGCCAACTGAGAACTACGAGGATGGTAGTTCTCAATACTTCGTACCTGATCAAGACATTGGTGTTGCCGTTCCCATGGGACCCGAGCTCAGTCGTGCAAATCCGCATCCTCGTGTCGTTTTACCACCAACAACACCTGGCACACAAATGCTTGCTAGAAATTCCGCAGGCTCCGAGGGATTTCTGGGTGCTAACATACAACCTCCAACCCCATTTAGACCTACACCCGGCCGTTCTCCAATGAGAACCACGACGGACGAAGGCTCGCCACTTATGCGTCCTCGACGTCATGCAACAGACCCCACTGTTTCGTTCACACCTTTAACTCATGGTCGCTCAACTTCAGGATCTGGTACAGACTTACGTCGCTTGGCAACAGGCAACTCCGGATTCGCAATTGCCGAGGCAAGAAGCTCTCCTATTGCTGGTACTTTTTCACCAGGATCGCCACATAATACCAATTTAAACTCAACAGCTAGAAGCTCCCCTGGTCTTTCATTCTCCAATCTTAGTGTCACTGGTCCCATGGCAAGAACCTTATCTTCCCATGAATTGAAGTATGTTGGCTACACCATTCAAGGCCAAACTGGACAATCTTCTGGTTCTACTTCGCGCACTTCAACACTGATTGTCAACCCTGGTCGCTGGTGGTTTGAGGCCAGACAATTCGTCCCAAGTGGCAGTAGAGTGTCATCTCTAGGTATGGCTAGCCCTGGACCTAACAACAGATTCTGGGCTGAGTCAAGATCCGAGAATGGACAGATGTAAGCGGGGCAGATTTTGAGCAACTTGTGGATAGATATGTGGGAAACGTGGAATAATGGAAGATACCAAGGTATCAGGGAAGGTTATGAAATTGGCGAACAGGCATACGATACTCGAATAGTAGCTGACGAGTCGTTATAGTTGGGGTCTTCCCCAGCTTTTACTTTGTCATCTATCTAAGCGGTGTAATGGCGAAGGGGAATATGGCATCCGAAAACGTAGTTAGATAGCGAACATCTTGAGAAACCGAAGTCAACATCGACTGTCTACTCAACCGACCATTGCTTCATAGTCATTTTTGATTTCAACTATGGTCTGATTGTGGTCTGGTTGCAAGTAGCTTCACAAGATAAACAGAATTGCTTTTTCAAAAAAATGGCTCCCCTTTGATCGATGTGAGACGTGTAAAACGTGTAGGAGGAAAAGAAGGAAGCACCCGCGCAAACGAGGAATGTAGTAGTTAAAATGATTAGTAAGCACATTTCTTATCCGGTCCTTCCTTATCGAAGCTGCAAGCTCCAAGCTTCCAAAAATGTTGAAGGCAACAGCGAGCTTCAAATATTCAGATTCAGAATGCGGTTCAAGACTTCTGTCAAGAATATTCAAACGTTCAGCAGTAAGTAAGATGTCTTGAATTATCTTCAGGAATTTTTGGAAGCTTACAAAACTATAGAACTCACAGCATCATTGTCATCACTTGGTAAAGTAGCTTGGGTGCGTCTTGACGATAATGGAGTACGCTTTACAATTATTCCTGAGACAGGAACTCAAGTATGGGCGTAGGTATTGCCGCATATACAGCCCGGATTATAATGCTGACTTTGAGAAGCTCCCTCGCGATCGATTCTATATTTGAAGACTACACAATTCAATCTGCCGCTCCAGATAATACAATCAATATAGAATTGCCCCTTCCACCCCTCCATCGCGCTTTGAAATCCGCAATTAACGCGTCATCTGCTTCGATACGACTCACCAAACGAGATGGCATGCCAGTCTTATCCCTTACTGTTATTACAAATACAATGATGCATGGAAAAAGTGCAAACTTTTTTGGTGGCGAAGGTGGACAAGCAGACCCGTTTGGAGAGGGCTTCCGGGAAGAAAGTCTTGATGCGAACATGAGAAGGGATAGAGAAGCCATTGTTACTCAGGATATACCAATACGTATCTTGACGGCAGATAGTGTTGAGGGAATACATGAACCAAGAGTTAGGGATCCAGATGCGCATATCATGTTACCTTCTTTGATACAACTCAAAGCTATCTCGGAACGTTTTACAAAACTCGCAATGGCCACTGCATTCGGTGGAACCAGGGCAGTTAGTGGATGAAACATACCTAAGTTGGAATTTAGTGCAAATATGCATGGAAGTTTAAGGCTGAGTATTGCTACGGATGCATTGAACATTTCAAGCGTTTGGACGGGTCTTAATAATCCGGAATTGGACCCAAGAGAATTGGAGGATGGTGTTGATGAAATTCAGAATCATCCAGCTACATTACTTCAAGCTGCCGGTCCAGATGCTTGGTCAACTGTTAGAATAGATGGAAGAGATTGGGGAAGGGTACTTAGTGTTGGAAGACTTGGAGGAAGAGTAATTGCATGTGGGTATTGAAGATCTCTATGTTGATGATTGATGCTAATGACTCTAGGTTTTGTCAATGACCATGCATTGATCTTATATGTGTACCTCGACAACTGTGACGATAGCGGAGAGGAATCTGTTTTAACGGTATGCCGATTATCCTCCCCACCATTGGCATTTCTAACGTTTACTAGTACTACATTTCCTCTTTCAGTAAATAAATAATTAGAAGGAGCCTGAAAATATGGTTCTAGCGATGGCGTTTGGGTTGATACCATATTTTGCATTGAACATTTGTATAGCAAGAAATTTCTTCTATGATTACACTTTCCAGGGTGTGGCTTCATGGACATCAATACAATCTCCAGCTTTAGTATACACGCCGGGAGACTGCAAATGTAATGTTGAGATTCCAGTCCTACACTTCTTGTTCAATTTCCCATGTTACTACAGATATTCGGCCGTCTCTTGCATCCATCTAGCCAACCCCGCCTCTCACTTATTTGTGGCAGTTCACAAGAATCTCGCCACTCCGTTTCCCACGAAGCTCCCCAAGAAATTTTATCCCAGATACGACCAAAGAGTACCCCTGATTATCCTTCCAAAGATATCCAATACCAGAGCCCGGCAAGAGCAAGTACCCTGGCCACTCATTGGTTATCTGGTTGGTGCTTGATTGTGTGTATTGCTTGCAGTATTAGGAATCTTGACTGACTCCAAATCTAAGTAAGAATTGTGCAGATCTTTGAAAGGATGAATATGTATCCTAAATAGTTTCGAAAGATTCTCCTAGATTCCAATCGAGTGTCTGGTAAATGTTCGCTAGGTACCACTGGTTACAAAATATGTGCTGTGTCTATAGTCTGAAAGTCAACTTCCGTTACTTCAATGATTATATCGAAATATGGGAAAACGCCGAGGACAAGTTCTTGAATCTCTGCATGCAATACACTCTTCCTATCTCCCAAATTTATGCGCTAATATCTTTTCAAACTCAGTGTATATTTTTTCGCCCCAATTTTGGATAAAATACACTTTTCATGTGAGAATGACGTTGTTATTTAATTGATTACGAGCCTCTGCATAGTCGTGTTGTGATGGTACATATGAGAATATCAAAGCCGCGTCGTACTATATTTGCAAGCAGACTGCATTCTAATTTTTTCCAGCTTTGTGAAGGAAGATTGACAGTGAAAGCCTACAACATCAGCAACACTTCACCTGTAATGAGGAAAGTTTGTTAGTACACAATGCTATTGTTGTTGGAAATCATATATATATGATACTAAGCAGTATGCTAGTAACAAACATCTTTTGTCTATTTCCAATAATTGTGTATGAATGTCTCGTCTGTTGTTTGCTAGTGGAGCTTGTGGGGCTGTCATGCAGATACTGCTATTAAACGAAGGCAGTTTTCCAAAATATTTAAGGTGGGGAAACTCTCATGGCGAGTTTACTCTTAAATGGTATTGCATGCTAGAATTTCTAGATGTCCGTTTGCACATGCCAAATATTTTCAACACTCCGAGTGTTCTTATTTTTCTGCGCATCGGTTTGTAGGCTTTTCGTCTATTTCGCTTAAAATCCATGGATTTTGGCTGTTCCGAGACGAGCTGATCTCACTGATCGTTGTTATTCCGCAGAATTGTAACTTTATGATAAAATGGTGTCTGAAATGAAATATTAGGTCCTCTGGATTAGAGATACTTGAATTGTTATTAGTTTGTAGGAGATGTAGTAAAAAAGTCGAGACGGTTGTAAAGAAGTCTGCTAATCCAGGATTTTATTGGTCTCTGGTCACTCCTTAGACGTACATGAGCACCCATTATATCAAATTCATATTGTAGACTCAGATTGTTGTATTCTATCAATTCATTGGGGGTGCAGAGTTTCTGTTTTCGGAGAAATGTCAAGGGATAGGAGCATAATAGGTGCCCCAAATGGAAAAGCACTTAGCGCAATCCACCTGTATCCAGTGATTTGGGTCTTTCAAGCAAGGAAATCTCGAATAATAATCATCTAGTAGTATCTTACACTCTTTTTCCTCGTTTCAAGCCAATTTGTCAAAGAGTCAAAGTTAAGAAGGTAATCTATGCAATATATCAGAGAAGAACTAATCAAAGAATGTCGATCCTTACCATTTCTCTTTATATGCGAAATGAAGAAACACAGCGAGCTAAAAACGTTTCTTCCAGATAACCATACGCAGCTCATGGTTTTACTGCACTGATCTAGTCTGCAAAGATATTGCAGGGATACGTTTTGCCTCTTCTATTGGCGTGAAAGTTAGTTTGTAACAATATGGTGATCTGAAATGTCACTAAATATCCTAGTATCCTCCTATAGTCTCTGTGACTTCGTGGAAAGTATTAGAAGCGCTGCTCAATTAAATATAATTGTATATATAAACAGAAAAACACTCCGAAATACTGGAAAGGAAATTTACACGCGCGGGTATTGAGAGTCAGCTGGCTAGAGAACAGCTAATACACTTAAAGTCATCCTTTGCCCCTTGCTTAATTCTTGATGCCGATACGTGCAGCAAGTTCGCGATGTCGATTTCTGATCCCACTTAATTATCTTGGTATGGGGACTCTCTTTACTTACCAACCCGTTATGCCCTGGCATGATATTTTGTGCATAGCCTCCAAGTTAATGGAGGTTAGGTTTCCATATTAACACAGTACAGGTCTGTCACACACAAATAACCTTATTGATGCTAGACCATTCGTGCTAACCAACAACATCTGAGATACAGCCCCATCTAATAATGGGAATAATGGTCGTTGGAACACCGTAACTTAAACTCTGCAGTATGCTCACCTACAGATATTGTTGATAATATGCGCCCTTACTGCAATTTTCTTGTGCCCGAGAAACACCCGCGTAGAACAATGCTCACAATACCATTGTGAGAACCGTTTCCTGAAAGTCTGCAGTATCATCACCATGGTAATAGCTCTTGATCAAGCAGGTTCAATTTGAAGCCGTAGATAGTATGTTTTTAATCATGCTAGCGTTCTTCCTGTAAACTTCCATTCATTCTTAAGGATCTTTTTGACTCCAGCTTTTCGAAAAAAAAAACATTAAAAGATTCTTAGACATCATCCTAATAACCTTCATTAGAAGTATTAGATAACTTAATAAGATATTATCTATCCGGCAACAACTTCTGCAAGTTAATCTTCATACAAACTCACACTCCACAACATCCCCACAAGTATCCAAGAGTCTTCTTTACTCTTTTGACTTTCACATTGATTTGCACCACTTGCTCAATCACAGCAAGTCTTAACAAGAAATATCAAAATGTCTTTCCCAGACTTTCCCGAAGACATGGGCTCTGGATTCGCCAACTACTTAGGCGAAGATCCATCGACGTTCCCGCACAATAAGAACCCAGCCGCTTCCGCTCCAGTAGATTCTCTAGGACAGTTATCCTACAACTCAAGTAGAAGCTCTGACTGGAACCAATTCTTTGAGGCGGATGGAATTGAGAGATACTCATCTCCTGAAATCGACTGGGAATGGGATCCCAAAGAGGGGATTTTCGTCGGGGTTGGGATTGGTTCGCCTTCAACGGTCAATGAGGCTACCTCCGAAGAGCCTGCACAGTCGACAGGGCAAGATGAAGGGGCCCACACCATTGTCGAGATTGACAACACCACTGAGCCACCTATTGCAACATATACCGAGCCCGAGCCTCAACGGGAAGGAAAAATCCCCGACGATGACTCCCTTTTCGGAGAAGGCGATATTGATGATAATGAATCTCCAGTGCCAAATACCGGAGAACATTCGAACGGTGAAACTGTTGCCGTCGACACCCAGCCTCAAGGCCCTTATGAACAAGATCAAGAAGAGAAAGCCGATATTCCTGACGATGATCCTCTTTTCGGCGACAGTACCTCTGTCAACATCGAAGTTCCCAAGATCAACGAGGAACGTCAATTCGAGGTCGTATCACAAGATACTAACAGCATTCCCGGACTTGTGGCTGACAAACCACAACATAATGAAAGTGCTACTTCTGCACCGATTACTGCGGATGCAGATCTCCACAATGTCAACGCGGATGATGATAATGATTCTCTGTTTGGTGGATCTGATGATAACTTTCAGGCCCCCCAGGAGGAATCTTCAAAGTACGATGCCAATATCCAAGCAGCTGTTCCAGCACAAGCTGTCAACAACAAGCTTGCTGACACGTCATCAGACGATGTTGAAGACCTTTTTGGCGAGGAATTTAGAGTCGGCTTCGAGGCGGAACTTGATGCAGAACCCAAGAAAGACAGCACCAATGCTATAGCTCCCACCGTTTCAGAGAACACAGGGCTCCATCTTCCAAAACCTCCTCGGAAGGTGTCCAAACGTCGGGGACTACACCTTCCCGACCCCCCACGTGCGATTGCCAATCCCCAGGGATTGCATCTTCCCGAGTCACCACTTGCAATGGCCAATTCTCAGGGACTACACCTCCCTGCACCTCCTCAAAAGTCGGCTAGTCCTCAAGGACTGCATCTCCCAGATCCCCCACGTGTGGTAGCTAGCTCACAGGAAACAAACCCTCCTGTCCCCCCACCTCGTGTGATGACCAATCCCCAGAAAGCTAATTCGCCTCTTGAGACAGTCACCCAGCAGAGCGTAGTCAGTACATCGGCTCAAGAACAGACCGATAACCAAGAGGACCCTGTTTCAACCAGACACCGCAGGGTCAGAGCTAGTAGAATCCCGAGATCGGACATGAGTAGACCAAAAGGTAGAGGACAAGCAGGTAAAGTCCTTACCCAACTCTCTGGACCAGCTCCTTCTAAGTTGCCAGAAACTGCATCAAGCTCATCTTCTGGGGCTGATGATACCGCTGAGAAACCCACGCGTTTACCTCGATGGGCATTTGGAAAATACGGTAGTTTTGGAAAGCCCGTAGCTGGAAGCAAATATCGAAAGCCTGAAAATTCGGCAAATAACCCAATACGCGTTGAAGATGAGCCAGAATCGGCTGACAAGAACGATGAAGTCAATCCTGAGAATCAGAATGTTGCTCAACCAGCTCCGGAGATTCCAGGCACTATTGACCTCACCAATGATACTGAGGATCACATAGCTTCGGATAGTACCATTCAGGATAATCAAGATGTCAACCATATTAATGGTCAAGACTTTGTTCAGAGTTACGAAAACTTCCAGCCCCCTCCCCACGGCGGTGATGAGGAATTTGGGCAATCTGAAGGAAGCTTTCCGATTGCTCCCGAATTGAGCTTCATGCCAATTGTAGATGATGCAAACCTGGCTCCAAAATTGCAGACTCATCAATCCCATCTTGCTTTGTCCCCAAATAATGCGCCAAACGCAGTTCTTCAACACCAGGCTCTTCAGCATCCTACGATGCAGGGCAACCCAACTTACGACCTCTCAATTGCTGGAGGCATTCCGTTTGTTGGCACCAACAACCAATACCAAGTGCAAGCACCTGAAGTACATGGTACGAGTCGAACAGATCTCTTTCCGAATAATGTACTTCAGTCTCCATATACCATAGACGAAACGGGTGTACATCATGCAGAATCCATTCCTCAGCCTATACAAGATGCTGATTATGCATATGGCAACTATGAGGCAGGGAACTTGCATGGTCAAGTTGGTGGCATGGCTCAATCATACATACCTACCCAGGAAGCTAGCCTAAAGATAGGACAGCTATCCCAAAGCCCAGCTATGTCTGCGAATAAAGGAGACAGCACTTCCTCCGGGGTGAATGATAATCGCCCCAAGAAACGTCTCAGCCACGAACGTGCTGAATTTGGCGATCCTCGAGTATTACTGAAGTATGACGAGTTCAAACAGATCTTCCCAGAAGAACCAACACGTGGTTGTTTTGAAGTCGCCATTCAGAATGAACGGGCAGAGGACGCGGCAATAGTTGCCAGGGGAGGAGTTCCTCCCCAGAGGCCGACCATACGGAAGGCAATATTTTGCACATGGAGCCAGGTGCGACATCTGAATCGGTAAGTTGTCTCGAAAGATTATTTGAGCTTTGATGGATTTATTGATGACTGATAATTTCTAGAATTCGTTCTGCTACTGGCGAGAGGCTTTTTGGACTGAAGCCAAAGGCGCACAAACGCTCTGCAGCCCTCCAAGAGAGCATGCAGAGGAAGAGAAAAGAACGTGGGGAAACCTCAGAATCCGAGGAGTTTGATATGGAACCAGAACCAAAGAGATTGAGACTCGCTCAGGAACCAATAAAAATGGCCCCAGAACCTCGTGAACAGTATGGAGAACGTCCTTCATAGATATGTTCCATTCAGCCTGATAATGGTCAAAAATCGGCTGATGTGTCGCATCCTCCCCTTAGTCACGGGATTCTTCAGGGCCTGTATTCTCAGAATATGGGTCAAGCTCCATCTTTTCAGATCCATCAACCAGTGGCTCAATCTTTCAAGAGACAGATGGCACCGGAGCAGTTGGAGAGCTTTGAGTCTATGGAGCAGGAAATGCGACCACAGGTCAGGCGACCAAGAATCGCCCCACAAATGGGCGGCAATATCGAGCCAAAGAACAACCAATCTTTGACTAAAGAATTCCAAGACTACATCTCACAGAGACAGTCTGAATACTTAAAGCTGCGAGTGCCAGAGTTAAGGCAGCTGTGTAGCACTCGCGAGGTCCAGCATGGTCGCTTCAATCAGTTGATGAAAGGCGGTCTGGTGGGTATTTTGGTTGGACAGGATGTAAGCCGTCATCCCGTTTACAGCCAAATGCATAACCAATCTGCGGCTGGAGTTAGAAATCATGTGCCGAATGTTGGCGCATTGGGTGGGATGAATCAACCACCCGTTCCTGTGAATCGCGGCCAGCAACAATCCCGAGCACCGAATGGATTGGGAATACGTCAGGGTCCAACAAGACCTAATTACGGTCCTGTCCATGGCATGGGGAGCAATTACCACCAGCAAGCCCAGCCACAGTTCCATCAAGCTGATGGTTACAAAGCACCTGGCCCTACATCAATGGGAACTCGCAGCCATGCCCAGTCAGCGACGAACTCGGGTCTTCGTGCAGCTCCGGCTCATGGCTATTCGCGGTCAGCCAATGTCGTTCCAGCTCCACAGTTGCACATGAATGGTAATTCTAGTGCTCTGGCCAATCAAGGAGGTCAACCACTGACCAGTCTGAGACAGCCACAACATCCCAGACAGGGCTATCAAGATTCCATGATGAATCCAAACCATGTAAGTTTGTACCCTCAATCACGACTGCCAGTCAGCGCCCATAACAGTGGGTACAACAACAGCGGCGTCCAGCAAAATGTAAACGGAGGTCGCAATAACCAACTCAACGGCAGCGCTCAGATTCCAGCCCATGGTATCTATGGAGGCTTTGGAAATGGTGTTTATCGACCAGCAGTTGATGACCGCCGCAGGAGACCCAGAATTCAGGGTCGAGATGCACCGAGTCGCGTTCCTCGAGGCGCTCAGAGGAGTATACCACAACCTGCAATGAACTTGCCACAGCCTGCAATGGATAACACCTCCAGAAGATACGTTAGCCACCAACAGCCCATGGTTGGCGCTACTAGCGGTAATCTTCACGGAGGCCAGCAAGTAGATACTCGTGGTATCTCTTAGATGCCAAGACCTGTCCCCAGTGAAAACATGGGTGCTGACCCACGGAGGCATATGCAGTCTCTACTCAGCACCTTTGCAAGGTGCCCCTCAGGAAAGCCGGTCAACAGCATGCTGCAACCCCGGGATTTTCTCCTCCTTACCTTGGTCGAGCTCCGGGTAATGCGTTCAATGGGCAACCTCCTGGTCCTGCACCACCAGGTTGAATCAGAGATAGCGTAGGATGATTGAGCATGGAGACAATGAGAGTACTGTAGAAAAGAGGATGTTTGGCAACAGCTCTTGAATCATGTACGGACTGGCGGATCTTGACATGGCGGATTTCGAAAGATTTGGATGGCGAATGTCGGTATAGCGAGTTGGTGGTTTCTTTTGGTTATAGTTTTTGGTTAGATGTTTTGATACCTCATTTTATTCATAGGAGTTTAGTATCTGTGTTGAATTGTGTACCCCATATTGTCTTTGGCATTTGGGCGTTGGGGTCGGGAAACTTTAATGTCTTGAACAGGGTACACTTGCCCACATAAATTGTGGCTTTTTGAACCTAACCTTATGATTTCGATTGAACGAATATCAATATAAAACATATCTTCAATTGGAGTACACAAGTGATCCAGTGAATTGGTGCTACAGAATTCGATGATTGTGAATAGTGATAGATTTTCGAAATAGTAATGGCTCAAAATGGTGTGGATATTAGCGATGTCATCCGATCGTATTGAATTTTCCATGAATACTAAATAAAGACCAGCGGTAAAAAAGGGAATTAACTTGATGATCTTGATATCTTGGTAGATATTATTCGGCATATATATATGGACATACCGAAAGCTCGTTTTCTTACGCTTTGAGCTGCTAGCTAGATACTGCTCGCAGATTATTTGTTTATGATAAACTTGTAAACCAAAAGAAGTTACCTCTCTATGTCAGACTTCATTCCAGAAGTTTACAGACTCTTCCTTTCAGGTAGCTTTAGATTTATCCATGAAAATGCATGATTCTAAGCTGACAAGAAAAGCTGCATTCATTAACGTCAATAACGCGATATAAATGTTCTTTGCTTTATAGTAGTAACCCAAGATAGTAAATGAATGAATTTCAGTCTTCAAAATCGCCGAGCAAGTAACCATTGACATGATTCATGGAAATTATGAAATAGATGGGAAATACAATACCATCTTCTAGATATCCCATGCTTTTGGATTCGAAGTCATTTATGCTCGCTTCTCAAGATACATAATTTCGTGGTTTCCTTTTCTTTCTGATTTATGATAGTCGTGCGTTATAAAAGAGTTGATCTTTCCTGTTCCTACAAGCTATTAATATGATGTTATTTATACAAAAGCTAACTATTTAGGTGTAAATGATACATGGACTTGTATGTATTTCCAAAAGTTTACATGGTTGAGTACTGTATTTGACCTCAGTCCGAATGGCTGTGAAGCGAAATTTTCGCTTCAATATAGTACGACAACAGTATCGAGTCGAACACTAGTAAGAGAATAATCGGACTAGATGAAGTGAGGGCTGAATTATTGATTTGGCATCGAAATCTAAGTTGAAGAACCTAACCACTAACCTCCTCTTTTGCATCTCTTTTACATATTGATTGCTTTCAATCCATTAGCCGAATCTTACAAGCGGAACTGGTTTAATGAGCTTATTTCTGGAATATTCCATGAAAATTCAGTTAATTCACAAGAAGATTTACATAAGGTTCTTTTTCTCATGCTTCCCAGTCTACCTGTTCCCATATAATTACATTCCTTTCGGGATCCAGCCTCATCAGACTGATCTCTAAAGGGGGTACAATCAACCAAATTATCAGTCTGCGGACTCGTGTGTTTGGGCCTTGCACCACTTATATCTCTATTCTTCGACCCGTGGCAGGTTCTAGTACATCAAAGAACACATAAGAGAATGCAAAAAATTGGTCTGGAGTATTCCCTAATAGCAAACATGCTTCTGCGTATAGCTCATGGAAGATTCAATCTGAAGAAGGGAGGTGGAGAGAAGATAGTTTGATTGAATTGTGATTTCCAACGGGATTGAAAATCCAGTCCCAAATATGTGGAAATAAATCGAAGCCTGATTGATGAAGATATGGATCTGAGAGCAGCAGCGGGAACGGAGATTCTGACGGCAGTGAATAATCGAGGTAATATCTACCTGGTGATTTTGACCCGAGCGTGATCATTGTCAGCCGCTGATATCAATGCGACGTCGGCGATGAGGGGCATCAAATCGGTCGTTAGAGTGAAGTTATAAGGAACAATAAAATGAGGACCAGATGACAATGATTCATGTCAACGATGCTAATTATGAAAACGTATTCGAGACTGGATTTTCCAACCACCTGCTAGTAAAGTAGTCTAAGGTACTGACCACATTGGAATGATCATGCAGAAGGATGAAAAGAAAACGTATGACAGTAATGAGAAAAATACATAGGTAGTGAATGAATCAGTCACATTCGATAGTATTACTGATGATGATACAATCACAATTTCTCCTTGGAAGCCCAGGATACCATTCAGAAAAACCCAAGGCTTACGCACTCCTAAGTCGTGAACGGGTATGATGATCAGACATTCAATGCGATTTTTGCGGTCATTTCGTGTTTCTGATCTTCTCAAGCTCATTCATGAGTCGTTGTTATTGACAGAATGGCTACTGAGCTGTCTAAATATGACAGGATTCGCTCGTTATTGTACCGGAATCTCGGCCTTCTCTTGTCTCTTTCATTCACCAGCGCGAATGTAGAGAATGTCGATCAAGACATCAAATAATCTGTACGTAATAAGGGAATCAGAAAATACACCCGGTGACCCCGCACCGTTTCCAGTCACTTTTCCAAGAAGCTCAGCCATGATACTACTCATTCAGCTTACAATTAGCCCCCATATTGCACAATTTTGACTAAACACTTTGGGCGATGTCGTCAAATTATACAGACTACGGCCCATGCTTTCATCCTGTAGCCGCATGTCTACTCAAATAAGCAATTTCGATTCGTCCTTCGGCCCAGTCATCATATAAACAAGCAAGCACCCGATAAACACGGAGATCCCGACCGGCATTATGACTTGTGCATACACTCAGAGAGTTAGTGAGCAGCCGAGCAAGCCACCGTGGCCACTTAGCCATGCGATATAGCACTATAACGCGGTAACAAGGCAGCGAAATAATATCTCGCAACAATACCAAGTGACATTGCGACAAATGATAAGATGTATGAATTATATTGGTGAAGATACGATGATGAGTACTAGTTCAGCACTGCTAGTTACGCCTTGGCATTTCCCATACCACCCTTTGCTTTGGCGCCCCCATCTTCAACGTTTAAAGATATGCCATTATAAGAGCAGAGACCCAATCTTAAAACCCCTAAGGACCATGCCAAAGTAGCGGTATCGGGAAGGAGTGACAACGGAAACGGAAAGTAGTGGGATCTGACCAAATTCTCCGAAAAATTGGTAAATTACTTTTAGGTTGCATAGAAACTGTTGGAGGATAAGCGTAGACGTAAGCAAATAGTCTACTATCCACGTGGGCAAAATATGTGATTTGAAACGCATGCGAACATGCGATGCGTACTTGGGATAGATGCATTGATTGGTACATGAGATGCACCATGCCATGTTACCGGGCATCCGCAGGGCACCTCACCTCGTACAAGCCATAGTCATCTCAGCATACTAGTTAGATAGAAATATTGGCTCTTTCGGTATGATATAGTATAGTATAACGTGAAATATGCGTGATCGTGGCACGGTGATAGCGTGGTAGACAAGGTTGTGAAGCAAATTGAGAGGTTACCGACTGCGTGGTTCAGCAGGGTGTGTGCAGAAGGAATGCGTTTTAGATTGGAGATAAAAGCTGAAAAGGTAAGCCTAGTGTATATGCTAAGAAGGAACTTGTTCGTCAACGAGTGCATCAATCAATGAACGTGTCCATATGTGGTCTGGTGTAGGTACTCGGCGAGTGCGAACAGGTCAAAAACCGAAGAGTTTTAAGTTTCCCGTCCCGCCCCATCGCTTTCCCCCACCTCCACCTCCACCTCCGCACCTACACATGTTTCATTTCCAAACACAACGAACTCATCTTCATTGCTAAATATCTCTGTCGACTAGGCCCATCACCTGATCGGACCTTCATGCACAGAAGCAACCCATTTTTCCCGTAAACTCAGAACCGGAAATCGGAGCTGAACCTGACCTAGGTAATGTTACACGACAACTAGGGACATTCCGGGGTGCCAAGACTCCTGATGTACAAACCCGTGAATCATTGATGTACTTTGCACAAACGGACGGGCTGATGGACTATCAGGTCGTGATACAATAGTGACAAGAAGAAAGAGATATCACATTATTACGGAGGATTAGAACGAAGTCTGTACGCGTCTTGACACGGGTGGTCTTGCCGCTTGTGCAACAGGTTTTGTATTACGGACCCAAAATGTCATTGATGCATGTGAGTATGTATTTTTCTTCTTTCTTAGATTTCTTGGAGTGCAGTTTGGAGTGCATACATGCCGGTACATACATCAACATTGTGTCTTTCTTTTTCTTCCTTCTCTGCACATAATACATATGCGCTGCAGCCGCATCACGGCGATTCAAAACGTGGCAGCCCAATATCTAACCAGACCCAAGCCTTATCCAAGAACGCTTTTTCTAGCAAACAGCTGATTGTGGAACTAGAGGCTCACTGACTCAAAACCGTCTCTCCCCCTTCAATATCTGCGAGGAATATGATTCGGGGATATTGAGGAATGCTCGAATAGTTGGCTTTAATGATTAATAATTATTAAAGTTTTTTATAAATTGACTGCATTAGTTTTTCGGAGAGATTTGTGATGCTCGTTCAATAGGTGGGGGTGGCTCTGATTGTCATGGTGGGAATATTAAAAGGTCGTACTCCATAGCGGAATGAGAAGTGTCGCTGGGTTCATGGGAGGAGAATCTATATACAGGGAAGAGTTTGCCGCGGAAGAGTAAATGGAGAAGGATTATCGAGGGGTGAAGTTGGGATGAAAGGGTTACACAAGATTTTTCGTCTTCATACAATTACTGATATTATTGAAGAATTTTGAAGTTACAATACGAGCAGAGCAGTATGATGAAAATCATGTCTGAAAATACCTTGGCAACAAAGACCTCAATGAAGGGGTTCAATCTATTTCACATTGAAACCAATCACCGACTTGGAAATTTATATCAATTCAATCATTCATTTCTCTAAAACTTGGCTCAGCATTCACGTCAATCGAACGTTAACACTAACTTGAATTCTTTCAGAGCAATGTCAATTGTTCTGCATCTCATCACATTCGGCATTCGGTACTCACTGAAAATTTCGCTTATACTCCCTCATTCGAGTATTCGTCGTGAGTAAGCCATTATCAATGCCTACCAAACAATAAAACAGATCTAGATTGTGTTTCCCCGGTCCAAAAAACTATAATTGATGAAATTTCGCTTGTCATACGTAGTCGGAGGTCAGGTTGAAGATCATTAAAGTGTAAATATCGGGATTCGCACTTCGCTTCACAAGGCGCACAATGATCAGGGAAGAACCTTTTCATGTAATGGTCTTTGCAGCCAGCGGCGCGCTCGTGGACTTAGAGTCCGCGAGAAGCGAAAGTTAAACCTGTGATCTGTTCTTTCGTGAATTTGGTTTGTGGTGGAGATATGGATGAAAATATGGACAAACGAACGAACAAACAGGCATGATCCTTTAGATGTTTTCGCAGAGCAGCGCTTCTCTAGGATAAGTGAGCAGGAGATTGATATTGAAAGGTGGGAAGGCAGGTGGACACCTACAGGCCCGGGAGGATCAAGGACCTCATACGTCCTCGTGATCTAAAGCCCTGAACTGTTGTGTAACCGTACTTGATGTGCAATATCAGATGGGGAAAAGGGTGTATGAAGAAATGACTACGTAAAAAGGTAAGCAAGCATGATCCCTCAAAGAATTTACAAGGCAAGATATTCCCAGCTGAGCTGACAGCTTGATGAGAAATGGTAGTGGCCACCATGGAGAATTGGTAGGGGATGTGGTAAATTTTAGGTGGAGGTAATGGCAAAAGGGTCGTGTCTTTTGCACTCGGGCTTGCACAGTCGAAGTGCGGGCCGTAGATAGGCCGCAATCAATTTGAAGATGGAGAAGAAGAGGATGCAGTAGAGCCGAAGAGGCTTGATCCCTCCCATAATTCGCAAGGTAGAATGTTTTGGAGTATTTGATGAGCACGACGGGAGATTCGGCCGAAGAAACTTGTTCAAGACTGTGCCTTATAGCTCGGACCAAGGTTCTGGGGATAAAGATTCGAGGAGATGACGAGGTAAATGCAGGCAAGAGATGAAGTACTCAATTGGAAATCTGCAAGGAATGGCACTTTTTGGTACGTGAGCGGAAGGATCGATGGGCAATGGAGGCCATGGAAGATTTGGGAGATTTACAGAGTTGCGATATTGAAATTTGAGGGGCAACGGTGGGAAGGTCTTTGCTTTGATATGCGGGGGGAAATCGTTCGTGGTTGTAATCAAGGAAGCTAGTAAATACTCAAAGAATTTGGAGTAGAGTAAAGAAGGGAAGAGAAAGATGCTCAGCAGCATCAAGATTCCGGCTTGACATCAATAATCCGTATATGAACAAGCAGGTACAATCCACATACAGTATCTGTACCTGCATTTCCATCATCTAGCGGTGAACAGCCTCCTTTCTCGCCGAGCCTGTTTCTCTTCTTGAATTTCTCGAAGGAATAAGGGGATCCTCAAAACTTCGTATCTGCTGCAGTGCTTCCATATTCGAATTTTCTAGTCAAAGCAGATGTTTCATAGTATACGCCAAAACAATATATTTTAGATGATCTTTAAACGATATTCCACTCAGCGAAAGGTGCGCGCGTCAAAAAGACCCATAATTGTTGGTGACGAGATGAAGTTACCCCTGAAAAGAACCCTGAATTCGAAAGGAAACACCCGATGATCGGACCCGTGGAAGAGCGCTTATGCAGGGTTTGAAGTTGCTAGGCTACCTGTTTTGGATTGATGGTAAGTCGTATGAACCTTCTAGGATAGGGCAAAAGTTGATTTTGTTGTGTATGGATACAGATTGGAGACGAGAGATGGGACGATCATGAAATCATCAGCCGCTATCGTTGAATGGATGAATTTCGCTATCGTATCGCACTCGTCACAGCATCCAGTATGATATTTTCTCTTACATAGCCGAACCAAAGTTCGACAATTTCTGGATCTTCTGCAGTTTTTCTTCGGGAAGAGATGTGTTTGGGATTTCTGTAGCGAAAAGGAAGCTTCCGGAGATATCTGAGTACGTAAATGGATATGTATCATATCTGGTGGGGTACAAACCGTTGCTTGGTCCGTGGTATTGGGATCATTAGGGGTTTGATTCGTTACGTTACGATTGGGGCAACGGCGAATTGTCAACACAATCTCTCTCCTCTTTTCTCCTGGGTTGGAATGAAACCGGATTCAAAAATTCAAAAGGGAAGGGTTTTGATACCCCGTCGAAACTGGCGGTGGAAGGTCTGGAAGAGATTTCATTCAAAGTTTCAAGAATCTCTGAATCACTTCAATCAGACGATTTGGGAGGCGAATGCGTTGTGGTTGGTTCCTTGATCTAGAAGCGGAGACAATTTTGAACTATATGGGATGACACCAATGTCATATACATGCATTGAAAACTGTAATCAAAATTGCATGATCTTATCCACCGCAATGAAGTATTGCAAAGATTATCCTCTTAAATGCCGTGCGTGTTGTCGAACTTGTCTATATATGAGACTGTGTAACGAATGTCGTTGATACTTCACAGAACATGGCTTGAGGAGACGTCCAATCTAGAGGCTTCATTTCCCACATCTTCAAGCATCAAGCTTCTATTAGATGCGACCAAATTTTAATGAAGTTGTACAACAGATTTAAAGCATTCAAAGCACGAGGGCTAGAGATGCGGGACGGGATACGAATCTTACTTTTAGCATGATATATTTACCCTCTTTAGATTAAACAAATTGAATGCATAAAGTAACAGAGAGAAGACTTGAGGGGATGGCTTGCTAAAAGACCAATAAGGAAACAACAAGCTGGACGAGGCTTGTGATTTTCTGCATCAAAGACGGGCAACTAATTTCGAGGAGATCATCTGTGCGATGGAATGATCTGAAGGAATTCCGAGGTTAACGAAATAAATGTGAGTACCTACCTGTCTATGTATGTGATCGACCTCATACACTTAAGAGCAAAAAGTAAACTTCAAGTATCAAAGCCAAAGCCATCGGTAGATATTATTGAATTGGATTAACCATATCTGTTGCGATTGATCGTATGGTCGTACCTGTGCCCATCCCCAGTTCGTCAACAGGACGCCTAATGAATCACGGTAGAACCATCCTAGAATGATTTGCTTCCGATCCGACCCCTTCATCGTTCCCGCTAAAATATATCCGTTCAGAGTAAGTGGTGCACCACATACCATAGTGCACCATTCACTCTACGCCATAAAACCTTTTACGCTTGTTAGATCTTTTCCCCAAAATTCCTTTTGACTGACTTATTGATCAAATAAAATATTGTGGAGCTTCCACGGGATGCTCTTCTATGAGTGGTTTGTAGATACGACGTACCTTGACCTTAACCTTGTAGGAGATAGGATTTATCTGAAGAAAAAAAGTATTGAATCTGATCCCATCTCAATTTGACTTGACTTGATTGACATATTTTTACCCGCAGAAACTACTCTAAAACTGGACTAGAAGGTTCTTCTACTTCTTCCTCTTCCTCCCCCTCCCCCCCTTGTCTCAGGAACATTTTTGTTCACAAGTGGAGCATCTTCTATGAGTGGCTCAAGTGGGTACAGAGAAGTGGAGAGAGAAGATTAAAAGGGCCTTGGCAGTGAATCAACCCAGATTTTGGTGCATGAGAAATCGGGCGAGTCTGGCTAACACAAGATGTACGATGTCCGTAGTTTAAAAATCTACCCAGGCTACAATAGGAACAGGGCTCAACTCAAGCAGGGCTCATCGAAAGGCTTCCTTTTCTTCTTCTGGATATAACTTGTACCGTTCAAAGTAATATATCCATAATTCTCTACCAAAAAAGGAATGACGGGGTTATTTGTACGATTCACTTACTCACTCCTCTGTACTTCGTACATGACGACCAACTAGAAATTCATCTAAAGATCCCGCCTCGTTCCTATTTCACCACTATGATTTTATCATGTTGACTATCTTCTCCGCACTCTTCTTCTTATAATACTTACTATATCGAATGACTCTATGCAACAAACCAGAGGGATTCATCAAAACCAAAGGGAGAGAGAAGAAAATATCGAAACGAGGATTACGGAACAGAAAAGATTCTAATTCACCCACCCACCTTCCCATACTTCATCCTTTGAACTTTCAACATATTCCATTCCAATTCGAAAGCTTTCATTCTTCCCTTCTATCACGATACGACGCGGTACAAATACTTTCGATAAAAGATTTCTAAAACTCTACGCGGATTCAATATTACGAAACTCAACATAATCAACACGGGTACTACACAACCACAACCTCACCCTCTCGACCTTCGACTTCGAATTTCATGCCCTTTCCTCTACTACAAGGGACACCATAGCTTTGTTTTTGATAATCTTCAATACTCTTTCTCCAATACTATGTTTTAATACGACTTTAATAATAATTTCTCGGACTTCCTCCAACATTCTATCACGATCAATCATTCATACCCCTCCGAAGCTCCAGTAGCATTGACCTCTACGAACCTAATCATTCCAGCGAAGATGATATTAATGGAAGGATTAATGTTGGTACCACCTGAAAGGGGTACAATAATTGGAAGGGCAGTGTGGAAGGTAAATTTCCCTTCTAGAATATTCATTTGCAATTCATTCCGAATATGTTGTCTGACAAAGTTTTTTTTTTTTTTCAATTCAACAGCCTCGATATGTTGTACTTGGTTCTGGTGCCCATCTACACACACAGAGCGAAAGCCTCGAGAAGTCCAACTCCAAGAAAGGAAAGTCAATTAAAAGTACTTCTTCGAAACCAAGTTTGGCAGATTTGGGAAACGCTTCTGACGATGGATTGTTCATTTCAGTTTACAAGGCAAAGGTACAGTTAGGAATATATCTCTTTTTTGAATGGAGTCTATGAGACAGACCTTACAACTACTATGATTGCTGTGCTCGAATTGTTGAAGTTGAAGACTTGTTTTCTTTCTAAACAATCTATCTCATGGCAGTAGTTTCTAGAGCAAATTGTGAAAACCAGAGGTAGAATATTCTAACTTGTTGATCAAATAGGGCGATTGGGAATATATCGCGCAACATCCAATATCTGCTTTTAAATCCTGCGAAATTCGATCATTATCGCATCGTAAACAAGCTACACCATTACCTACCCTGATGTTGGAATTGAAACCAGATTCAATATCAGAGAAACAACGCAAAAGAAGATCGAGTCGAACAGGGGGATTAACATCAAACAAGGATGCACAATGGGCAGATACACTCCTTTTCCGATCAGTTCCCGAGGATCGAAACAATATTTATGATTGGCAAATCACCATCAAACCAAGATTACAAATTGATGATTATGAAGAAAGTCCAATGAGCCCTTTGAGTCCAATATTTACCTCTTTCACCAACCCCTTTTCTCCTAGAGATCCAAGGCCATCTTCACGAAGTGGTAAACAGGATCAACAAACTCGTCCACCTTTTCAATCATCTGGACCATACACTCAAACCTCAAGAGATCGTCCTTCCGCTATGATATCTCCATCTCCAAGTCTGCGTTCCCGTCGCTCAGACCTTTCATCCCAAGCAAGCTCATCTCATCCACCTATGGGTTTCACATCAGCTCATCCACAATACAATAACACAATCTTACCCACCGATCTACCCTCGCCAATTTCTATTTCTGGTTATGATAATTTTATTGAAGGTTGGACTTCAGCTCAAGGAAGATCTTCTGCATTATCTCATCACACTAGAGGTAGCAATAGTATCGCATCTGCTATTGGGCCTCCACTTGCGTCACCGACTACAACATCACCTGGCCCAAGAGAAACAATTCTGGACAGAGCGTTTCAAATGAGATGTATTCCAGGAAGTGAAAGATTGAGGGATGAAGAGGAGAAAATTAGTAGCATTGCTCGATTTGAAGCATTGATGAGGGAGCATGATAAAAGGGCATTACAAAGATCAGCCACTTCAGCTACTGATGGTAAGGGAAGATACAAGCCTGGTTGGGACCTTGAGGAAGAATCAGAGGAATCAGACAATGAGGACCCTGGCAATGTTTTAGAGCAACTGGATAGTCATGATATTCTTATGCCTACCCCTGCACAAAGAGCATTAGATTATATTGCTGGACGACAAACACCTTTACCCCGGGTGTCCAGTTCTAGCTCAAGACCTATTTCTCCAAATAGTCCACCAGTACCATTTTTGAACCGGGATGCTATGAATGCCCTCCACAGTGGTTCAAGCTCTACCAACCAAAGTTTCTCTTCAGTTGGAAATGGACTTCGCCCACGTACTGGCACCACATCATCGCATATGCGAAAAAACAGTCGACCAACATCTCTGGCGTTACCTCCGAGATCTATCTCTTCGACCGTAGTACCTTTATCCAAGGAAAGTGGAAGCGGCAACTCAGTTACAGCTCTTACCAAAGCTGAAATGGAGAAAAGAAGAAGTAGTACGTCTACAAAACGTCTTTCATTCCAAGAATTCGCAAGAAGATTGAGTTCGACAAGCTCCCTTCTTTTGGTTCAAACAAATGCTAGTTCAAATTCCGGCAGAGGCGATAGCTTCAGGGAAAGAGATGATTCTAGAAGAGATAGTGTAAGTGACTATGGCCTTGAAAGCCCACCGGAACTCGCAGAGGACCATGAGATGGAGGGAAGAAGAGGTTTGAGAAGTATTAATGGATTAAGTTTGAGAGGTGGAGATGTCCAAGTCGCCGATAGGGAAATGAAGAGATGTGGTGGCGGCTTCAGAGGAATGGGTGTTCTCGGTGGTGAAGGAGGCTTTCTCTGACTCCGAGGCAACAAGAGACGAACAAGGGCTAGAGGGAGATTGCATATTTGTTTTGAGCGTTCTTATTTTCGGGGTTCATTTCTTGTTTGTTTTTGTTGTTGTTTTGATCAAAGCGATGATACCTTAAATGATCTTTTTTTTCGCGCATATTTAAAGGGTTTGGACCGACCTGGTGCTTGGGCAACTCAGATGAGATGAGATGACTGAGATGAAAATCATGGAATGGCGTTCTTTGTCTTATTTAATTTTCATTCTTTCTCAGTCGGCCGACTGGGACTTCCTGGTGGAGAGAATTCAGTTCAATCGGGTTGATACATTGAATTGGTCTTTTAGTGGATTGGAGATAAAAGTGTACGATGCATTGGATATGCAAATTTCGACCTCAATGGGTCTAATTACACTGAGAATGCTACGGTAGCACTATTGGCATGGCCTTTTATGTATTTATGTATGAATACCCGGCGAATGGCTAGCTTTTTGCCATCGGAGAGGGGATAGGGATGGGATTGTGTGGATAGTTATCGAAAGGGGTGGACAGAAAACTGTATGGGATAAAATGGATAGGTGAATGAGAGAGGGGGGAAATGTGATAGATATCATAGGAAGAACACCAAATGAACATCAGAGTATTGAAGAATCACATACTCTTTTACTATTATTGCATCTCCTTTTCACTTGATTGCTATTTGATACGTTGCTAAGGTACCTGGGTCCTGGTATAGCACAAAAGCTTTATATGGGAATTTGATTAAGTGGAGATATAAAGGGAAAATGAGAGAGTATTGAATAGGCAATATAGGTAATCTTCGCTGCGAAGACGGTTTGGGAATGAGAGACAAGTGAATTTCCCAAGACTTTCAGGGGACTTCATTGAGCGTTTTCTTCCATTAAGAGATTTTTGTGTGAAAGAACATTCGCTGTATTGTATTCACTGCTGCTATTTCTCTCCGAAAGCTCATCGATCTTCAACTCTGTCAGATCGTAGCTTTATGGCGCATTTATGTTTTTGCTTATGGGAAAATCGTGGGTGTAGTTTGCGTCTGCTTTTGTAGATGGGTTGCTACGATATACAGGACGACGATGTAGTATTCTAAAATCTCTTTGCAAGTGCGCCGTTTATTTGCTACGTGGTTTGGAAATTTTTATCCGGTTTTACATAGGAGATGGAGCTATCAGCAAAGTCAGTCCTAGATAGTTTCGTGTCTGTGTGTTGCTGTTTTTTTCTTCAAATAAAATTATCATCGACTGTTATTTTTGGAATTGCGAATCTCATCTCTTACTGCTGCTGCTGCTTTTGATGCATTGTTGTTATTGTTATTGATAATGTTAATGTTGGATTTACGATAGGTAGACTTTGAACGATGGGATTTTCTTGCTAGTATTATCATTCTACACACTTACAATACCTATGTTACATTGTCCCTTTTCTGTAAAGACAAAGCAACGCATAGCATACTTTGAGTGAGTCATCTGGAATGTTTCCAAGAAAGAATGGAATTAATGCGTCTTTAGTTGGACGGTAGAATAACTTCCCTTTTGTGTTTGGCTATTAAGTTCCTTAGATGTATCATAGCTGCTATAGTGGTTTAGCAGGTGATTCAGCTCTTTTAAGTTGGGGATCATCAATTTATTAACTAAATAATATGGGGAGAGTGCTATGTACCTGTATATTTTCCCTCGTCTCTCTCTCTCTCTCTCTCAGATCCTAAATTTGTTTCAATATCTTCTTATATCGACCACTAGCCAAGTCTTAAACAAGATCAGACTCCATTAAGGCGACAGTAATATAAACGATTATGGGAAAGACCTAGTGAATTGGTTCTTGGATATAATGAAAAGGCCTTGACTTGAAGTATGTGCTTACGATATTCCCGAGTAAATTAGCGGCTTATGGTTATCACTTTCGCTCTGGCTTTGTATTATAAGTAAATCATCTTTGTATTCTCTATTTACATTACTAGTGTCTAATAAAAAATTAAGTATCGATATAGTCTTACTCTACTCCCACGTCGAGCCCTATATATCCTTGGATCCCATAATTGGAGAATTTACATTGACTTGCGAAAAGCACCATGGGTCTTTGCTACAACCCATAGCCTTAAGGATAGGACAAGCAAGTCTGTTGGATCTCATCTGTTTTTCTCTTTTGTGATCCAGAGTATAGGGCAGGAAGTAGAATGTTTCTTGCGATTAATCCTGCTAACACTTGAAGTGATTACTTGTTTTCATCTCGTGTTGCAGTACATATTCCAAGTCTTGCATGGGCATACTGAGGGCAAACTGAGACTTCACTAACGAAGCTACATATGAGGCCTCACTAAACCATTCTCACCACGTGCAACAGCCAACCAATGATAGAAATAGTAGAATTCTTGTGATTTGCTCAACTACTAGCGTAGGTCAATCACCACGTGACCCACCTCAAGAATTCTACACCATGTTAAAACAAGGTCTACTCTATTCCTTCCCCAGACCAAGGATAGTTATGTGTAAGAAATATTTTTGTTTTCTATTAATTTTAACATTTTTGGGGGGGCTTTTTCTTTCGCATCAAGCAGTTCAAGTCAGAGATCGAATGCGTTTTTATTTTGATGAATACCTTGGTTGCAAATCAGGTCGCTACTCAATTGCGAGGTTATTAGATAAGCTAGATCTTCACTTTGAATATCATTGTAAAGAATTCTTTAAGGAGTAAGCTAAAACTCTTACTCTCAACAGTACACGGTATTTATCTTAGTATAACTCTTGGTAATGTTAATACCTTGACTCGGAACCGAATACCTTCTCACAGTATCCCGCCCTATCCTTCTCGATAGCTCTTTCAATTTTTCTTTCAATGCAGTTCGCCAGTTGATGAAAATCTTCTGGTCTTGTCTGGCTGGCAATTTCTTGAGTTAATCAACATCCGCTCTCTTTTGAGCAAAAAATCGGTCGTCCAATTGCCCGAATAAAAAATCACCCTTGCATTTAATGCTATTTATGCACTCTGCACTATGATGTTATCACTTCCCTAAGCAATGATTCCAATTTTTGCGATATGGGCGGTTTCGTATTTCACAGAGGCTCACTTGCTTTCTACTCCTGGGTATACTCGCCGGTCAATTAAATCTTTCGAGCGCTTCTATTTCTCTACAGCGGCAATTACAGTCAGCTAGATCAAGTCGGAGGATTCACTCTCTCTTATGATTCAAAACCAAATATATTCCCTACGAGGTCAAAATTTTGTGGTGAGAATTGAGTGTCACCAACAACTATCTACCACCCGCCCGCTGGACTCAACATGTGCAAAGAAGAACAGAGAATTTGAAGAATGAAGGACCGGGCTAAAGAATTCTGCGCATTCCTGGGACTCGTTCATTAGCAAAGATAGCCAAGTATTCAGCACGTACGAAAACTTTAATTGTGAATTGTTTGGGTTTCCGGCAAGTTATGGTAACATTGGTGCAAACTCTCGCATGCTGGATTCGATAGCGACTATGCTATCTAGGGGATGGTACTGGGTTAGAGAATAGTATTCCTACAAAATTGGAACCAAGTGCACAAGGTAAGTGCTAAACAGAGACTTGAGTCAGATTGAACTGTAAAGTAGAGTCCGGTCATGATTTGGAATGGTCAAGCTAACACTTTGGAGTCAGAAATCATAGAACAAGAAAAAATTGAACCAAGTACACGTTATATGACACCCGTTCTTTCAAGGCTGACTCGACCTTCAACGCACCATCTTCTTTCTCGACGGTTGCAATTCCACATAGAGATAGCCCAATGTCTCCTTCATCTCAAGCAAGAACGAAAACACACCCAAAACCATCTATTTCCTGAGTATATACACATGAAAAAGATCAAATTATTAGAAGCTTTATGGTGGAGGAGTATTGAAATTCAGACCGGAAAGAGCGCATTCCTATACTCGCACAAGAGACAGAGCATGGTTGGATGCACATTCGAAGATTCAAGAAGGTATCTATTTCAACTGTAGGAACTATCTTCAGTAGGGAAATAGACTCGGGTACACTCGCGGATCTTTGTAGGCATGGTGCATTGGGAAAATTTGGAGATTTCTAAAGGAAAAATGTGTCTTGTTTGTGTTGAAACCTTGCGAACTAAGAAGCACCGTATACTTGGTTGCGCTGGTGGAAGTAGCCCTCTTCTGCAAATATCAATGATTAATGACCAGCCCATTGTTTCATAAATCTCCATAAGTGCGTGTTCTTTTCCGTGGAGGATCACCATTCTTGGAACTTATATCTTGAAATCGCGAGGTTTGATGGACACCGGATTGATGATATGAGTTCTGTCTATGTTGTGTGGTTGTTTTTTATATCATTTCTCGATCAAAATATGATTCCGCTCCACTTCAAAAACTCCTTATCTGTTGCATTTTGTACGAGGATGGTTCGTTCTAGGGAAGCTGTTGTTGATGGTCGCTGTGGCTGTTGTTAGTACTCTACCACCGTATGATATAGAAGGGTGTTCTTCTGTATATGTCTTTCAATATCCTCTTTGCCGTATTGATCAAACATTCCCCTTGTGCTACTGCTATTCATTATGATGGACAGCTATAGAATATGATAGGCAGAAAGCAGTCCCAAGGAATAATTTCGAAAATACAGCTTTGAGTCCGTGTTTGTTGGAAGCCTTTGCGGAGCGCATTGTCGTCGTCTGCTTAGAGTAGGCTGTTATCTGAAAGGTTCTAGATAGGCAAAATGTTATCAGCACACTGGTTGCAGGGATTTGAAGACCATTAATAACATACCAAATCCATTGTTTACAGTATCAGAGCGAGTTTTGCAGTCTTGCTGAGTACCCAAAATTTGTATGGCAGGTGCCCTTGGGATGGTAATTGCTCAAGATTTGTTGATAATAACATTTGGACGACTTGCACCCCACAACCATGAAAACATTCAGTCAACAATTCTCAGATTATGTCAGTCGCGTTCCTTGGAGTGAGGCTATCATAGATAACTTCTAAAATGACAGAAAAAGTGCAAGTCTCATGGATTTATTCCAATCAGCATAAATACCACTATGGTTGTGCTCAAAAACTTGGGTCCCCCAAAGGACATGACTGCCATAAGATCTATAGCCCGTTATTCTTATTCTTCAAAATTATCCCAAATGTCAAACAATGTGAATAGCGGCCGATCTCTAGTTTAATGTCGCTGTGAATCACTACTTGGGCTGTGATGGTGACGTCACTAAATTTTCCCACGTCAGAATCGACTGCTGGTACTACATTTCCTGTCAATCTTGAAGCAACCGAAGTAGTTGGGAGAATCTAATTCATAGTACATAACAAAATAGTTCCTTCAAATTTACCAAAATATTTACTCACCTATCTATTTTAAACCGTTACTTCTTCTTTCGTGAAGTCCGGGAAGTGGGGCAAAATTATACCTCGCTTAGGGGTGAAGCTAAAGGGGTCGCGCCTTCCCTTTATTTTAGGGTTCTGAAAGTTTATTACTTAGTCTGACGATACGGCTTTGTTGATTGCTAAACTAATCTGGAACAATGAAGATGCGTAAATTGTTGAACCCATTGCGTTTCCTGGAATTATCTGAGGTATTTAAATCAACTTGTATTTTGAAGCCATCTGAGATAATGAGTACATTTGATGCTCTGTGGACAAGCTATACACTCATTGTCACTTGTACAATTAAAATCCTTCAGTTACTTAAGACTTCTGCTTAATTATCTCTAGTTCATACACCGAAAGTATTTGGAGCATTGAATTCATCTCAAACAATCAAACCACTTAGTACACCGAATTACTTTAGAACCTTAAGCTCGATCGAGTCATCAAAATAAGCTTAGCAAATGAGGGACTTCTAAGTACTGTATTGAATCTAGACAATAGACAATTAGCTCCTTCCCCGTTAGGAATGACAGGAGAAGTGGTCCACTATACACTAAGATATAGTTTTGATTAAGAACGGCTATTTCATTCGATACTAGTTTGTAGGGTTTAGTGGCTCAGTGGTATATCAAATAGCTTGGCATGTCATGTCGTAATTGAAAAAATTAGCTTTAGGGTGCGGGTCACTTGCGTGGGGAAGTTCTCAGCGCGCTGGATATAGGTATACTTCCCCCGTCCTCCTTTCTTGTTTTCCTTTTCTTTTCTCTTTATCGTCAAAACAGATCATAAATTAGAGTATACACAAATAAAGATACAGTTCTTGCTTCTTTAAATCTCAATTCAACTCAAATTTTCCTGTTTTAACACTCGGGTATTTCGGTCTACCCACCATTTACAAATTTTCGTCTCAAAACACACTGAGACAAGGAGAAAGATGGCTTTTCTCCAACCGGGCTTCTGTCACTACGGCCCCTCGACCAGAGCAGTGGAGCTCTGCATCCCGTCGTTCTGCGTTGCGGATGAGAAAGTCTGTCGTCCGGAGTTCGTCTCCGATTACTTTTCTTCCAGGAGATTGGCGGTAACACGCTATATCAACTGGTTAATCAATGACGTGACGGCCCGGGCAAGGCTGGAACACGCCGAGGAGGCTTCTCGTTTGGAGGCCCCCATGCAGGTGATCAAGTGGAGTGATCCTGCACCAATCGAGGAGTGGATTCGCGCCACAGCCTCTGTAAGACCGGCTGGGCTGGCAGTCAGTCGGCTCTCGATATCGTTCCGTGGGGAAGTATCGGGAATCCTTAGACCCGGATTGAGGCAGGCAATCTTTTCTAAAGCTTGCCAGCGAGTTGTTCCAGTGGTCTTTAGCTCTTTGGAGGACGCTTCTGTGGCCTCCGCAGAAAGACAGAGTGGTCGTGGCAGCGGCGAACCACCATTTTCGAATGCACCGGATCCTAAATCTTCGGTTCGCTGTGGACTCCTCTTATTTCCAGAGCTGGATGTCCGCTATATGTGGGGTGACGAGTATAGACGTGTAAAGGCACGATTTTTATTGGAAGTTTATGGAATTGACCTTTTGGACGTTTAATGTTCGGCGTTGACTTTGTGGGTTTGATTTTTCGGCGGTTGTTGGCTCTGTGGGCGTTGGCTTTATGACTTTTGGCCTTTTTTGCGGGCATTGTTTTATGTGGCTTTTCGGCTTTTTTGGGTGTTGGCTTTGTCGTTTCTTTCTTATTGCGGTTGTCAGCTTTGCGGGCGTTCATTCATGTGAACTTTTGGCTTTTTGTGGTCGTTGATTTATGCGGGCTTTTGAATTTTTTTGTCATCTGAAGATGACTTCAGCGGTTTGCGGGCGTTGGCTTTGTGGGATTTGGCTCATGTGGGTGTCGGCTTTTCTGTCATCTCACGATGACTTCAGCGTTTGGAATTTTGATTAAAAAAAAATAAATAAATAAATAAAAAGATTCATTTGGGGTTCAAGGATATAATCCTACAGCGGGAGTTGGCTTGCTTGAGATACCTCTAATTAGAGATCCTCCTTGGAATTCCTTGGAGCTCATGGGAGAAGCACAATCAAGTGATGTTTAAAGCCCAATAAAAAAAGACAATTTTCTTTTAAAGGAAATACGAAGGCCAGTACCTCCTTCGTTTTCTCTTTTCAAGACGACTTTTCTAACAGTGCTTATAGTAGGCTAATCCAAATTGATTGATTGATTGATTGATTGATTTAATTTAACGTCCCGCTTCAGTCCATGACTATATAAGACGGCTAGGCTCTAAAAGCCTAGCAATGCTAATGA
>PHWZ01000331.1:0-43806 GCA_004379285.1 Botryotinia calthae | reverse complement strand
ACCATAGACTGAAGAGAATTGGGCATCCCGTCCGCTCTGCCATACACAAGCTTCAGATCGGTGGATTAGTAGTTGGGTGGGTGACCACCAGCGAATCCCTACTGTTGTATGTTTATTTTTTCTTTTTGTTTTGTTTTTGAGGGGGGGGGAGACGAGGGGTTATTCAGATATCATTTTAGCCGGGTTTGGTCACGACAGAGGCGTCTTTTGGCACCGCGCTCTGATAGGTAGAGTATATGACTTCTAAGGTTCTATATGTCGGCGCTATTGATTTGGTCTGTTCTGGAGACCATCAATCATTTGCTTGAGTATTGAGTTTTGCTCCCTATGAACGATTCCTCATTGTGATATTTTTCGTTGCGTGTCATGGGCATCTAATGCTTTCAATGTTTGGAAACTTGAGTATTCCCATTCAACTTCTGATGATGGAATTTTGCTTTTCCGTCTAGATAGATAGGAAGTTTGTGATAGGTTTACCTAGGAAAGTATATACCGGCTGTCGATACATGAGATGAGGTAATGGTGTTTGTAATTCTGATTTCTTTAGGTGTATCTAGGATTCAATCTTATTCTAATGGCCTTTGTATATTATTTGACTTGCCTGAAATATCGCTGTACCCTTTGAATAGTGATACTGCTGACGTATGGAAAGGGGAGATGGAAGGAGTTTTTGATTAATACATCATCATGATGGAGGAGAAAAGGTGGAAGCTGTTTGATGTTCATTGTGGATCCATGTTGGATGTGTTTTGGCTATTGAGTCATTCGAATGTATTCTTGTGAGGGGAAGTTAGCTTTGCCGGGGTGATAGACGAAAGGGGTATGTTTTCCACTCGGAAAGAGAAACATTCTTGCACACAGAACGAATGGCTGCGACTACTGTATCAGTGATTGGAGATCCTATATTGGTTCTGAGAGGCCGGCAGAGAAAAATATGAGAATCTTTGCTTCACGGGGTTCAGAAATGGCGGATCTAGGGTGTTCTGGTTTCTCGGTTCTCAGGGGTGGTGAAATCTAGGACATAGACGTGATATAAACACTTCTGGCTCGTGTCGTGCCAACAGCTCGAGTAACATTAATACTTTGTTAGTTTAGAGAAGATTTGTAACTTGCTTGTGTGTGTGGTATGGTGAGCCTCGCCGCTGACCAGACTGTTATCAAACTTGAGAATATATAGTTGAGCTTTGTGAGTAGAATCAATACAATTGACTCGTCATTGGTGGCCTATTGTCACTGCTAGACATATATCAATGAATATTGACCCTTGCACGATTCTCGTCTCGAGTACAGAAGCTCCATCCTCCGTCGTACTTCGGATGCTTGAGTCTAGTGATATCAGCGCCGTCATCAATGAGTGATATCCTGACAGCGCCCTGTAAATCTCCTTCATAATCTTAAGAGTGTAATCAATGAAGCTGGGGAGATTAGTACATAATTGTTGCTGGGGAAAACTGAAGAACATAACAGAGATCTCAACAGAAATAACCTGCACGGGACTGTTGAAACATGCTCTGGGCAAGTTTAATTCTACTTCAACGCCCCCTCCAGAAACAGTTATTCGCGCTCCAATATACGGACGTGTCTGGATGTTAAACCCCTCCCCTTTTGACACCAACTACGCATCGTCTGATTCGCAATGGGCCTGTTCTTACAAGGTTAAGCAATGCAAAATTTGATTCTGCTCACACTGGTAGATTCGCAGTACCTCTCAGCCAGACCCTCGGCGAGGGACTCCCAACAGCCACCATATGAATAACAGAATCCGGCAGCGGGAAAAGCGATATCCACCTCTAACGAATAAATGCAAGCAAACATCTTGACTTTTGCAAAATAAATCCTCATCTCCTTCCCACTCTCTTCACTTTATTGCCTATTCTTGACGTGCCACATATCTTGTTACCTTCTACGCCCTCTCCATCTTCCTATCAGGATACCAAAAGAAACCAAGATAGCTCAGCACCAATAACCATCCAATTTTTCAAAAGCTTATGACCACCATGAAAGAAAATATAATTTCCAGTATCCAATGCCCAATATCGAAATTATACTACAAAATTTCCACCGAGCTAATGAGCTTCATCTATGAACCCCCCCCCCTCTTCCTCTCCCATTCCTGCTGCTTTCTTCAACAATCTAAAGCTACTCTATTCAATATTCTCAACTCCTTCATCCCTTCGCTCGAAAGCGTATTTTGAATTCCTGTTCGAAAGCTGCGAATCGAATGTTTATACTGTTATTTCTCTGAGATACTAAACAAGATACCTGTAAGACCACTAGATCATAGGTTCAATAAATCAATACTCCTACATCGAACATGTCGTTTCGTATGATGAAATTGTGAGATCCTCAGGAAGCTCAGATTGAAGTATCCCTTTTAAACAAATGTGTGGAAAAAAGTCAATACTGGACAGTCGCCCGTCATATATGTATCCAATCCACCCAAAACCTAAATCTAATGCCTATACAATATAATACAATGATAGCTTCTTGTTATCTCATCCTGTCTCATATTCTCTCATCTGTCAATATAAGCACTTGCTCAATATCGCCCTGTTGCCTGGACTGAATGCATCGTATATATCATCCCAACCCTCCTAGCCATACCACCCAGCCACTACATACCCAATTCTTATACCCATAACCAACCCACCGGAAACACCACTCCCCCATTCAATTTTGTATTTACTCCAAAACTCCACCCAGAACCCCTCCCTTTGAGCCCTCCATCTCCTTTCCCCCATTGATATCATATGCTTTCCCAGGTTTCTTCAGCCCTTGTTCTCCATTCCCATCAACAACACCCACCACTTTCTGTTCAATTGCTTTGCGCGAGTTCTCTTCTGAGACGCGTTGCGTTTCTCTAGACACTTCGTCGCTCTCCCAATCGTAGTTTCCTGCGCCTCCTCTCTGTATGTATAAGTCTGTCAGCTAATCCATTCTTCAACTTCTTCCACACTGCCATATTCCTCATCTCATTTCATCTCAATTCCTGCCCCTCTTCCCCACCCCCCAAAGCCTCCCTCTCCCGCAATAGAAAAAGAAAATCAAAACTCACCCCACCCTTGTAAACAACACTCTGCATGCTACTCCTCACATTTCTCGGCGAGCTCGACGGGGGCGCGGGATTGATCGTCGGGTTATCATAATTCGTCAATGTTTGCGTGAGACCCGAATTCACGAGCGAAGCAGGAGAAGTGAGATTGCCTGCGCCGCCGCGACCGGTGTCTGTTTGTTTGAGGTGTGAGCTAACTCTCTCTTGCTTGTAATGAGAGAGGGGAGGGGAACAAACGTTGATATTCTGGCGGTGGTCCAGCGGCGCCTTTGGCGCGCAATGCCTGTGAGAGTAAGGAGGGAGATTTGTTTTGCTTGATGGAAGAGGAGGAGGATTGGGCTTCGAGATCCTATTCGCGGGTTGGGTTAGTGTGTGTTTGGTGTTTGGGTTGAGTGAAGGCGAGAAGGCGAAGATGAAAATTGAGAAGTTCTGAACGATGCAGGAGAGGGATGGAGAGAACACATACAGAAGTACCATTACTCCTCTCTACATCCTGTTTACTGTAAAAATTCCCCGCGCCGCCTCGCCCTACTTTCTTATATGGTTCTTGGGACATCTCGTCTTGATTTCGGCTTTGGAGTTTCCTGTTCGTTCTTCTGCCTTTGAGTATATGTTTTAGGTGTACAAAGAGGCAATTCTGACCACAATGAATGGATTATCACTATGTATGATCAATTGATGGAGCAATCAGTGGTGGTCGCAAAGAAGCTGGTAAAGAAGTATCTATATTGGCATCAACTCGAGAAAAAAACTATGACGATTTTCCTGTGTTTTCTTTCTTGCAAGATCATAAAATTACAGATAAGATAGATAACACTTCCCACTCCTCATCAGACCTTGACTCATTCCATCTCCATCGTCCAAGCAATCAATTACTCTCCTAGGAATTTAACTTTCTGGGCGTCAACGGTTTGTTTTTTCTCACCCAAAAGCTTCAAGAATGAGTTACCTAATACCGTCTATCAATCTGAAATAGTACACACCCGGAGATTTTGCACGCACATGCAAAGAAGAGACCCCAGTGATGATCTTTTTCTTCTTTTCTGGAAATACCGAGAGCACCGATTTGATCATTTGGCGGGGTAATTCGTGTGAGGGGCTCGGGGTAAACAGAGGGCTTGTTTAATGTGCATTTGGTGCGTTTGGTGCGTTTGGTGCGTTTGGTGTCTCTTCCAAGTAAAATACGAGTGTATCCATATAAATTATATACATGTGTCTTCTGACCGGAAAGGGAATTTGAATGAAAGACCGTCCTTCGTTACAGAATGCAAGCAAGCAGACAAGCAAGAATCGACGGCTACTGGATGTCAAAACGTAGTGCAACCCATTCTTAACCATGTTGTACCAATTCTGCAGTAAATGTTTCCCACTCATCACACAATGGCTTGAAGAGAATTTTCGGGGGTTCTTTTTCTCATGTTTCTTCTCCAATACAACACTCTAAGCCTCTTTCCCAAGATATTTGTAAGAAGAAGCTTTTGTGCACCGAGATAACGCCTCCTACGCATCCCTCTCTCCTCTCTCGCCTCCTACATCGGAAGAACCCCCGTTGGATTTATTGAATACAGGATATATATCTCACGTGTGGTATTCCAGAGTTTTGACCTCTTGTGGCCGTCGATGCTGGAAAGCCGACAGAGCCGAAGGGAGATTCTTGGTTGATGCTGTAAGATCTTAGTAAGAATTCTGTCGGTTTACATCGTTCTAGATTGTTCAGTGCGATGGTGCGGGTACCATCGGGCTGTCTTGCTGATTCCCCGAGGTAGAAGTCGAATGAGTATGTATGGTAACGTCAGTGTGGATCCATTCTGTTGGATGGAAGGTTTGAAGATGTATGGAAACGTAAGGTCAAGACGACGAGTGATGGCTGATGGCATTGCACGGCGTGTGGCACCCACAAGGTGTGTGTGTCTATTGAAAGAAAACAACCAAGCAACCTCATATCACCACTCACGCTCACCACCGCGCATAAGATGTAAGAATGAGTTTCCGCGATGAGACGTTATGGACCACCGAAGTAGAATAGAGCCTCAGGTTAATGCCACCCTATGTTACGATCACCCCATACGTGCCCATCACGATGAAATGGGAGGCGTCACTATAGAATATCAACAACTCATCCTTCACTCCGCCATAGAAGGTATCGCTCACCCCATCCCGTGTAGTGTGTGCTGCCAGTCATACAGAAACATCCATGAAAGGTAACATGATCCTGCATTAGCAACCACCATTTTGACGCCCATACATGATGGACGGAGCAAGGATTAATGTTTTTTCTGTGTTTTCCAAATTCCAAATTCCATGGCAGACGTTGAATTGGAAAATGTTTCAAAGGATAATGAGGTAGAAGATCAATGGATATATAAATATGGAGAATCTTAAAACAAAGTCATCTCTCAGAACATGTATATCAAATTCAAACCATGGAAACCGTAAATGGTTCTCAAATTCCCCCTTCACGATCCAAAATATATGATACAGGAAGCTTGGTGGTCACAATTAAAGTCTTGGTCGCACCCCAAAATTCATCGTGTTCAAAGCCACAGACCATTCTTAGAATCTCCAAGATCCGTCTTCGATTTTTCTAGAGTCACATGAGGGGAGCACCAACTGTTATCAATTAATCACTAGCCGTCGATTGTTCAGATCTAATTGGAAGTTTAGGATTTCCTAATCCATTGTTAGAAATCAATTTAGGATTGTTACTCATTGAATGGGTAAAACAACAAGCTATGGCTGATATTTTGCTGGATATTTCCAGCTGTCCGCTCCCCGCCCTGAAATAGAATGATAAAACCCATGCGAGCCATGCCTGTAGCCGCTGCGGGAAGTTCTGAGAGAAGTAATTGATCGGCACATTTCCTACTGTTTGTTGTTGTAGGCTTGCAGCGAATAACAGATGTCTTTTCGAGGTCGTGGGGATAGATTTTGGTATTTGTTCGATCCCTGCTATTGTTTTATCCTTGAGTTAAGGAGGTTTTGCTCAATTCGCTCACGCCATTGGTTTGTGTATCCAATGAAATTGGTGCATGATACAATCTCGAGACAATAGACCAAATATGCATTCGAGAATTTGTATCTTTATGCTAATCAGCGCGGTCTATCCATCTACAAAAAATAAGTAGCGATGATCTTTACCCCCTCGAAGGAGAGCATGTGCATGGTAGACCAGGTATTGAAAAGATCTAGAACCATTCTTTCTGCCCTTCCATTTGCTTCGTATAATCTCTTGGTCTCGGACATCTCTCATTCTCGTCCTCATCCCCATTCACATTGTCAGTGTTGGAGTTGGAGGCGAAAAGTTGAAAACGTAAGAAAATTCGAATTCGGCTGGGTATTCTGTGCACGCGGGTGATGATTGTTTGATTTTTTGATGTTAGGGACGGACGGCATGACTGATGTCTCGGCGCAGGAACGAAGATTCCCATGTCGGGGGATGCAGAGAAAAAGAAAGGCAGCAGAGACAACAAATGATAGCTGAGTTGTACCTTACGTATGCTTGACTGTCCACGCGGGTCATCTTACCTCATATTATCAGTCCAAAAGCAATCTTTTGATTATCAATGCTGTAGCATATGAACGTAAGAAGCATAAAAGTTCCCAGCGTCTATGAAATGAACTCGGTATCTAAATCTGTACTGTGCTGTGTAAAATTGATCAAATCGTTTCGTTTCGTTTCGCTTTGGTTCGCTTCGTTCCTCTACTCGTGTAGGATGGCCCTGAGGGAAGGAATCAAAATTGCAGTAGCTATTGTTAAAGTTTGCTAAAGCAAAAGTAATAGTTATGGAAAGATTGAAAGTCGCATATGGAAGGATATCGTGTTGACAGGTCTGAGGTTGAGTAGCCGAGGGAATTTGGGTAAGGTTCTTATCTCAAGCTTCTACGGAGTAGATACGAGTGAGTAGATACGAGTGAGTAGATACGAGTGAGTAGATACGAGTAGGGGTAGAATTTCAACATGAACATGGAGTTGTGAACTGACAATGAGGAATAAGGGGCATATAAATGGGTAGGGCAACCTCCTGAACCTCCTGAACCTCCTGAGCCTCCTCTGCCTCCTGAATATCTCCTGAAGATTTATTTCTTATCAATTCATCAAAATCTGAATCAACGTCATGGTATTCTGTACGGGGATTAATTTAAAATAGCCTTTGGTATGAGTTCATCGGGCCCAGTCCATCAATATCCCAAATAATTTGTGCGTGCCATCGCGGCTACGATTGCGCTTGAGATTACTATCAATCCATGTTAGTTGCATCCACACTTGAATTTATTGATATTGATAATATTGATACCAACATTTGGAAGGGGTAAGATGTATATCCAGTTGAAAAGGAGAAGAGACCTGGAGAGGGGAGATATGTATGATATTGAGGGTGGAGAGAGAGGAGTACTTTCTCCAGTCGCAGGATATTTATTCCAATTTACTCTAGCACCTCTCGCACAAGCATGGGAAAGGAGGCGAATATTCACAAGCCAGGTGAGATGATCAATGCTCACTATGAATCTTTACACTGCCTCTCTGCTATATGTTGGTTACCTGGTAGACATGTCACGGATCCCTCTTAAATCTTGGTTATGGGTTAATAGGAATCAGATATTCATTCTACTCTATGGGTACCGCGGTCCATGATTTGAAATTCCCAAAGCTACACCGTCCTTAACGTTGAAGAATAGATTGAGTGGGTGAAGGTTTTGCCTCGACTTTTTATATACACACACACATATCTATGTCTTACCTGTACCCAATCCATTCATCCCTTGTTCTTAAGTTTTGGTATGCATTTCGTAGGGAAGTGCATGTGTGACACTAAAATGCTATGAACGTATGCGTATGGGTGGGTGTCTGGTGATTCTCATCCAGAGAATAGATCAATCAACCAAGTTCTCTCAGTTTCCCAATGCGATGAACGAATCCAACGATTAAATTGCATAAACAAACAGACAAAGAAACCTCCAAGGGGAACATAATGTATTTATCTATTGCCTTGCTTTTTCTTATCTCCAATCATTTATTTGCATATTCCTCCTCCGCTCCTCATAGCTGACATAAGTTACGTTTCTTTGTTCATTATTGCATTGCTCGCTACGCATTACCTCTTCGTTCACTGACTGAAAGCGATGTCTATTATCTCCTGAGAAACGATTTAAAATAAAATAGAATTCAATTACCATTTACCATTACAATGATCCCCTTCCTTCCGTTTGATTTACAGATAATTTAACCCGTTTACCGTTAACCTATGGTTATTTGCATTTAAATTACTCAAAGTCAGCGTTTAGCCCTTCGCTATCTTGTCACACGCACCACGATCTAAGCCTTAGTACAGTGTATCAATCAGCTTTCGACCTTAGCATCGCTCATTCCCACACACTACTCTGTGCCAGGGGTAGGGGTAACCGTGAAATAAACCAATTGACCTCCGTTTGTTCACCAGAGCAGCTTCCGACTTACGGCTTGGTCAGAATCTAGAAATCCTCTCTCTGTGTCTGTACCTACCTGGGTACCTGGGCAGTCGGTGGAAGACTACGAACCGGCCCCTGAACTGGAAGACCAACCAAAGGCTGGACAGTGGGACGACTCCATCAAATCGAAATCGAAATCGAAATCGAATAACATCCTGATAATACTCCCGAGTCGGTATAGTAGACAGTATCGACCTGTCGACCTTCCTACGTCCTAGGGCGGCCACAGACATCAATATCAACATCAACAATTTACAACACTCAACGAGCCTAGCAATCCATCCTATCAAACCCAATTCCGACATACCATTTGGTGAGCTGCCATCCAGACCCCAGTCTAAGCAGTGATTCATGCCCCCAAAGAGAACACACATGCGACAGAGAAAGGAAAGTGGAATCCCCAGGAAGGAAAAGCCAGAGACTAGCAAGCAACCAAGCAACCTAAAATTGGTCCCAGATCTACTGTTACCGCAACTTTTTTCCCCTTCCCAATCTTTTTGGATATTTCTACCATTTTGCACAATTTCACTTTGCACAATCCTTCAATCGATCAGAAGTCTTAGCAGATATTCATTCACTCGCTCTACTTCGGGGGTCGAAAAAATAAAAATAAAAGAAAGAGTAACACGCAAGAGAGCCGGACTTGTTATCTTCTTCTACGTATAATAAACATATCTTCATCGAAACATTCAGCACAACAAGTCTCCCAGTGGCCTCCAACGGAAACTTGCGAAACCCCGCTGGCCTGCATCGTATCAGCCATTCGATCCTCCGTTTAGTCCTGGATTCATCCTGGTTCTAAACATTTTTATTTCTCCATTCCAACTGCGACAAATTTCCAAACATCTTTTTTACTTTCGCAGACTCCCTTACCTTGTTGCTCTCTCTGAATAACAATTCGTTTTATGAAATTCACTCTACATTCACTCAATACTTCCTTCTTTTCGTGCTTTCCCAATCACTCAATCTGCTCTCGCCTACATAGAACCACGCGGTCCATAGCTGGATCTCGAACCCGACCAATTTACGAAACCAATCGCCAATATTCCATCCCATTATTTTGTCTCGCTCTCATATTGTTGCTTATCAAAGCTTCGGGGCTTGAAGGTCGGTACTGCGAATTCGAAAGTGGAACAAAGGAAATAAATATTGTCAAGATGGCATCTTCTAAAGTGATTACCTTATTTCCCTTATTACATACCAGCGTTATCTATTTATAGGAACCCTGCTGATCATTCCCATCTATTTCACAGGAAATTCAGCATTCTTCGAGACCTAGCCAAGGCCGACTTCCTTCACTCTCTACAAATTCGAGTTCCTATCCACGACAGTCTCATACACGAAATCACTCTCATTCAGTATCGGCGGGATCACTTATACCGAGCAGCAGGGTGACTCGACGCAAAAGTGTATCTTCGAACGTTGCGAGTAATGTTAATGCACTTCTAGCTGCAGCGACAGCGAGTGAGGTTGGCGATAATCCTTTGGCAATGCCAATTTCTACACGAAGAGCAACAATGAAATCCGGACCGATGGGCAGTTTACCATCTCCACCATCGAGCCTGCCAACTCATAGAATTAGGTTGACTATGAAGTCGGGGCGTGGAGAGAGTGCAATTGACGACGACAACAATGACGAGGAAATGGAGGACGAAGAAGACGACGAGTTTACAAAGAATAGAATAAGAAGAGCGAGCGAAGGATCACAACTTTTGAAAGATGGCAAGAAGGCCAATGCCAATGATCTCAAGTGTGACAAGTGTGGAAAAGGATACAAGCACAGCAGTTGCTTGTCTAAGCATTTGTTCGTGCCCACCATCCTTTCCTATCTTCCTCCACATGGGCTTCAGCGCGGAAGCTTTGTGTGATAGTGTTGTGAATTGTTATTAACTTTTTGTTTGCAGATGGGAACATACACCACAATGGTCCTACACCTCGAAATTATTGATCTCAAAGCATCAACAAGTACAGCTGCTAGAAGCGGCTGCCGTCCTTCTTGGAATGAACCAAGATTCTGTCAATACTCCACCGGACTCTGCAAAGGACCCTCAAAGTGATGACCAGGATTCTGTATCTAGTCTGGGCGATCACGAGAATGATCGTGCCAGCTCCGCGGATATGACACCACCACCTGCGGATATACGACACGCATACGGTGGTAGTTCGTTCAACGGAGCAAGGATACACGCTGGAAGTAGTGACTCTTATACCATGTCGGATAGGGTACGTTACGGTGCCAGCGTGCCAGTCGGCTTCGGTCTTTTCCACCACCAAAATTATGAGCGTCGCCCGCCCTCTTCTGGAAGGAATGAGAATCAAGAGGAAGAAGGATTGACAGCAGCAATGCAGAGCCACGGACTCTCAAGCGGCTTGCCAGATGATGTTCCTCCCGTACCTGGAATCCCTGCTGAATATCTGAATGATCTTTCAGCAAGTTACACACCCAGCCTTCGCCCGCGGCAGAGGGAAAGCTTTGCCAGAGGAAGCTATGACAGTCATCAACTCCATGGAGACGGAGATGTGCAAATGGACGATGGCGATGAGAGTATGGGAGATGAGGAAGATTATGACCAGCGTTCCCGAGGTCGTTCTGATGAAGATGATGATGGTGTTTTCGGACATATGGAGGAATAACTGCCAGCAAATCTAGATGTGCCAATCGAAGTAACTTTTCAATTGACCATTGTGATTATTTCCCTTTTCTTCTCCTGTAGTAGCAATGTAATAAGTAAATTCGGTCGATTCTTAGCACCAATGGGTGGAGGTTTGATCCACTGAGGTTAAAACTAAGAATCGGGTTGATCTACCAGCACAATAAAAAGAAATGTTATCAAATGAAATGAAGATACTTAGCAGTCAGACATGCAAACTCTTGATCTCAAAGCCACTTGATATCAATTTTGATGGTAAATATGATAATAGCGATGGTGGTGACGATATCGATGTAGTTAAGAGTGGCATATAGAGGTGTATTGTATTGTCAAGCACGCAGCTACTTGCAGGTACTTTCTCAAAAGGGTTGAGTTTCCCATTCAGTTAACATCACTGGGTTTGAGGCTTTTGGATAGCACTTGCTGGACATTGGTTGGGTAGGGTGCGGTATGCCATCTAGATCTGGGATTAAGTTTCTTGACGTGGAAGAAAGAAGTTGGCAAATAGTAATTGGGCGTGCGGTAGTCATAAACGGAGCTGATGTAGAGAGAGAAAGCAAACGAAGCTATTGTATAGTGTAGGGTTAAGAAGGAAGCAAAGCAAAACAAAAGATCAATTGAGATTTAGTTTTCAACAACTTGAAGCAACACGACTTGACTTATATAAATTAGAAATATCAAATTTTCGATGTGGATACCAATTGAAAAAAGTGAGAAAATTGTAATGAAAAAATGGTGGTTGGCAGAACGACTCTTGTGTGCAAGGAACTGGATTGATGATAGCTCACCGGTAGTGACGTCTTGGTGTCCAAGCTCAAGCTGCATCATGTAGAGCAAGCAAAAAATTCGCATGGGCAGAACATAACTCTACAATTATACATCAAAAGAATCAATTCAACTATATAAAATCCAACGATCAAACTCAAAATTTCTGTTGGTTCTTGATCAATAAAAGAAACCCCGAAAAGTGAAAAGAGTCTTTCATACTTGTGGGATAAGCGCGCCGGTTTTAGGAGTCGCGTTGGTTTTGTTTATTTGCTGCCGGACCGAATTGATAGGAAAACGACAGACGGGTATGGAACTTTCATTCATTTATATAATCGATCATACTTAGTTATTTACAAATACATAGGGCTCTAACGCATAAAACGATTCTGAACGAAATACACCAAAACGAAAACGATAGTAGTAAGGGAAAAGAGGAGAAAATGGCTCCAGCAACGAGATCGTTAAGAAGAGATAAGGTGGAGAGCCTGGCGGACAGTACGGAGGCGGCAGCAGATCAACTGGTCAATGGAGATTTGAGCCATCTGCAAACAGTTGATGATTTGGATGAACATTACTCGAAGAGGGAGGCCGCGAAGAGAGAGAATGATGAAAATTCAATGCTTGTCAAGTCAATGCTCGACGACTCTGGATTCTCACAGCGGAAACCATCGAAGGTGCCAGATCTACTGAGGTTTCCCTTGGTGGTAGTTCTCAGTTTGATGGGAAGTGGGTTGGCTTATAGTTTGCGTGCGAGTTACATTGAGGCAGAGGAGTTGGGAAGCGTTAGTAAGAAGTATCAGGGATGGGAAGAGGCAGCCGGGTTGGTTGCGTGGAGGACTGCGGAATTGGCATTAGGTTGGTTTGGTAATTATGATGGGTATGATTTTGCGGCTATTACTTTGTTATCTCGTGGTCCTCCAGTAAGTTTTCCCTTCAAATTTCTGCCCCACTACCAAGTTGCGCTCGTAGTTGTGATGATTATGTACTGATTTTTGGGATTTCAGTTGTATCTTCTAAACGCATTCTATGAAGTTAGCGTGAAGACTGTTGTGTCATCTCTTCTGATCGATACCCTCACAACCTATATTCCATTCCGATTACTTCGACCTCTTTCTCCCGCTCATGCAGACGCTCCATCTGTACCAAACCGAGATATTACTTCAGATATCCCCGTCCAGATCATTACCACACTGCTAGCGGCATCTATCTACAGCGTCACTCTCTACGGGGCATATATGTCCTACATGCCAATTTACCTCGCTACCTATTTTGAAGGTATCCTATCTATTGCCGCCGCTCACTCCGCAACTCCCACTTCTCTCCTTCCCGTCATGTTACTTTTAGGCCTCGCAACACGTTCGTTCATTTTCACACCAGTTACAGCTACCAAGCCTTCAGACTCGGTACCTCCGCCATTCAACCCTGAAACTGCTACGTTGGGAGAGACTATTCTTTATAACTTGTGGGGCTTTTCGAACAAGACTAGAATTATTATCAAGAGAACGGCTACGTTGATGATGATTACAGGTGTTAACACTTTTCTGCAAACATATGTTACTGTTGAGGGGGTTGAGGCGCTTGGTGCTGTGGCGTATTCGGGTATTTGGGTTGTGGCTGCGGGAATTTGTGGGGGTGTATTGGGGTTTGTGGGTGCGGTTTAGGGAGGAAAGTGTGATGCAGTTTTGATGGCTTGACGTTGAGAGAAATCGGAGGTGGGTACATTAGGGGAGATGGAGGAGAGAATTGCTGTACATGGAAGAAGACGCATATGGATCTTGCTATTTTCTCTTTTTGGGATTTATTGATTGGGCGGAGCATAGATGACATGACTGGTTGAAGCGAGACCTCTTTGATTTGTTCACTGGCTTGAGATACAGGGGAATATGTTCACATGTTTACTTATCGACACGGCGAGAAGGGTTAGGGAATCAATCTACTCGCCTGGGAGAGGATAATCATAAACACATTCAAGTAATCGTTGGCGGGTGTGATGATTTGTTTTACCGCATTCTGTTGTATTCTTTATGGGGTTGAATTCTTGAAAAGGAGCGCCGATGATTTTGATGGATGTTCTATGCCGATATCAAAGTTATTTCTAAAAATAGATGCATGTATTGAATCTAACAAAGGGGTATGTATGGGGTACATCTACATACCACACAAGAATGAAGTGAATCTGCATTGAAACTTTTACTGTATTCATAGGGACGTAGGTACTTATAGATACTTTGATAAATGATATTGTAACTGTCCATGCATGTGTTATAGGACTAGTCTGACATTTGAGATGGGAGAGTAAGCAGGCATTTCATTCCTCTCAGATCATGTTGTGTAATCTTGTGACCCATAGCTTAACCGCAATTTCAAGACAAGAAGGGGGGAGGGGGGGAAGGGCTGATGTGAATAAAGGGTGAAATGGTAAATGGTAAATCGTAAATTGGAAGGTGCAAACAATCATTTTAAACGGAACAGATTATAATAAAACATATTGATAATCACTAGCACTGGAGCATTAATTAAAATATTCATCGTCTACATCGATTCCCTAAACAACCCAAACCCATCCATCCATCAATTTCACACTCTACACACACGCATTCAAAGTGGTTTTACCAGTTTTACCAGTTTTATCAGTTTACCAGTTTACCAGTTTTACCAGCTCAACCTTCCCTTTCCAGTTGATTTTATCCATGATCAGCTCCGGCCATCACATTCAGCCTTCGATACGTACCTACCTGCCTACCTCCTTGACTCCTCCTTTCCGTGTGGTCTAGATACCGTACAGATCCCATCCACTTTGCCACGGCCACTGCTCCTACTCCTACTACCCGCTACTACCGCTACTTTCTTCTTATCTATTTTTGGGGGTTGGCATACTACCTACTGACTGCTCACGACGGTGCTTATTACTGGTGTATCTGAAATATCACGAAACAAAGCCTTGGAACCCATGACATCCTCTGGCATATTTTATAATGAAATATGTAGGCTTCGTAATACACCAACCCAAATCTAGGATCATTTAATTGTCTTTGATTCGATCAAAGACGTATGTTATTCTGGTCGTCAACTTGTTACCTGCCAATTATTTGCCATCACTCTCAGTATTATCACGGTATCTGCAATTCCTACTGCACACTGTACACTGTACATACATCCATACACATACATACCATCTATTCACCCATCCATATCCATCCATCCATCCATCCATCCATCCATACACACATACACACATACTCCCTTTCAGAGCCCCATCGACATCATCGCGTCTCTTCTGCGCCAAACTAAAACAACATTCGACCCGGCCAAATTAGAGAAGAAAATAGCATCCAACTCTCCCAAACCAATATGGCATCAGATGCATCCAGAAGGTATGTTTTTGACAGAAGCTTCCTTTCCTCCCCCTTTTGGGGGTTCTTTCCTATTTCCTATATTGCACTTATTTTTACCCTTTGTCTCCATAACTACTACCGGTACCTTGATACTATTTTGATCTACCTACGTAGATACCTACATTAGCTGTTTTCATAGCTTCCCCTCCCCTCCACAAAAAGCACGTGCATTTTTATGTTATGCTACGATATGCTACGATATGCTACATGCTTTTTTTATTTTTCCTTGACGCTGGGCTTTGGGCTTTGGGCTTTGGGCTTTGCTTTCCTGTTCCCGCCGCTTTGCAAGAAAAGACGGGGACCGATTGGGGGACCGATTGGGGGCAGAATAATAAGAGCCAGGCACAGCGAGCAAGCAAGACCCAAAATATTAGAAAGGGCCAAAAGGGAAACAGGGAGAAAGGCCAAGGGAAAAAAAGAGACAAGAGGCTCAAGGCAAAAAGTCAGCGGGAAAGAAAAGAAAACAAAATCCCAAAGTAATACCTGCCAATGATCGCAAAGTAGGCGTTAGGTAAGGGTTTGGATTGGTGACAGTATCGCGCTTTACGATTTGCCGATGAATTTTCGCGTTCTTAGTTGCTTTCACGACAGATTATTACTACACTACGCACTACACACTACACTACATGCCTACCTGCTAGTGCTCCGTACCATTTCGGTCTACATTTCTTCAATTGTCTTTTTCTTCCCTTTCCTTAACAATTGTCTTTCGACACCCTTTTTTGACGACATACACTGGATTCTGGATTTTTTTACTAATTTGTTTTCTTCTCTCTTTTAGATGGCTTGATGAGTCAGGTATTTGGAGCTGTCGTATCAAGGTCCCTCCGCAATCGCATGTCGATAATTCAAGAGCAATCGACGGTATCAATTCCAACATCAACTCTATCAACGTGGCCGCAAACAATACAATGGATACCGCTCTAGAGATGACAAGTCCCGGCCGTAAGGCGAAGCTCGCGGAAACCATTCAGTCCATGGCAAACTTGAATAGCAACATTGAGAACATGGAATCCCCTATGGATCCGGATGCCCAGGCAACAATCACAGACTTTCTCGATTTTACGGAATATCTACCTTCGGATTTGGTTCGGTCATTGGCACTTATTAGTGACCTCGATGAGAAATATGTCAATGCTTCGTCGAACTTGAATGACTTGACGAAAACCTATGGTCACCTCCCCGATCTTCCTGCCGATACAAAACCTGACCCTGTCTCTCTGCGAAAAAATATATCGACCAGCTTGACTGATGCTCTCGGTGCGCGTACTTTGGCTTTCGCAGAAGCATCACATCTGGTTGAAAACGTGGAGAGACATTACAAAAGGGCCCAGAATATATTGGCGAAGCTTCAAACCATGGCCGAAAACTATCCCGAATCTCAAGAAACAAGTCCTGTTCCGCAGAAGCCAAATTCACCTGTCGCAAACCGTGGGCCAGGAAAATTACTTTTGCGAACTGGAAACTCTGACGGTCGCATGCGTGTTCGCAAACGACGCGCGCCAATCATCACTGTTCCGGGTGAGGTCATGGCCCCCTATGAGCTCGACTACGATTCTTATGATTCGTACAGTGGTGATTCGGAATCCGACGCTGGTCCACCCACACCACGTCGGCAGACACCTGCGAGATCCGTATCAGTCAATCCTAAGATCAAGTTGAAGGTCAAGCCACCTAAGAAAGAGAAAGTACCAAAAGCCCCCCGGACACCAAGGCCACCTGGAGTAATGGGAACAAACGTACATAGCGCGGTTGCCGGGATATCGACAAGTAACGCACTAGCGAAACTTCAGCCTCCACCACCGGATGCGAAAGCGGGAACCGAAGATGCGCCTTGGCTTCAGTTGACCGCATGGGAGCTTGCGAAGCTCAGAAAGAGAATGAAAAAGAATGCGGTATGGAGCCCGAGCGATACAATGATCGCACGTGAATTAAAACAATTGGGACGAGGAATAGAAGCGTATCGTACTGCAAAGAGTAAGGCTGACGCTGCAGGACAGCCTTTCGAACAATCGGTACCACCCCAACTCACCGGGAAGACAGTTATCGCGGAAGGTGCTATAAGTGCAGAAGCCTTAGGCACAGAGGAGATACAACTTAGCAATCGTGGTATGAAGCTTAACGAAGCCAAGAAATTAAAAAGAGAGGCAGCCGCAAAAGAGCTTGCCAAATTGGCGGCCGAAGAAGCTGAAGAATCCGTACGAAAGATGACAGAAGCTGCTAGTACAGTAAAGAGCCTTTTTGGGAATCATCCCAAAGACGAGAAGAAAGAAAAAGAAAAAGAAAAAGAAAAAGAGAAAGAGAAAGAAAAAGAGAAAGAAAAAGAAAAAGAGAAAGCTCCTACTAAAACACCTAAGAAGCAGCCAGCATCGAAAAAACGAAAACGCGAATCTACCATCGAAGATGTAAAGGCAAATGGCGACGCAAGCTCGTCAATTATAGATGGCATAACTGACACGAATGATGCTCAAGGTGATAAAGTGAATGAAGTAGATTCTTCGAAATTAGGTAAGCCTCAATTCAAGAGAACGAAGACTGAAACCCCGGTTCCACCCCCTCATTCCATTATCACAAATGCCACTCCCCGGGTAACTCCTGTACCAACTTTGGAATCTGCCGTATCCGTGGCATCTTCCATTGCTCTGTCAGTACCAACTACAGATACACCAATCAGTTCTACTCCGATTGCATCAGCAACGGCTACATCACCACCAAAATCTTCAACGCCAATTCTTCCTCCGGGTGCGGAAAAGAAGGAGGCCAAGAAAGAGGCGAGAAAAGCAGCGGCGGCTGCCAAAAAAGAAGCCAAAGAAGCCGCAAAAGCAGTTGTGGAATCGGAACTGGCAGAAAAGAAGGAAGATCAAAAATCGGAAAAGCTAGAGAAGACAACTAACACACGTGCCACTCGAAAAGCAACTCCGGTTGCTCAAGTAATTGAACCTACTACACCACCGGTATCAGAACCCCTCCCAGCTAAGAGACCAACATCTTCTCGTGGTAAAGCAGCCGCTGCAAAGGAGGCGGTAGCTGCCGCCGCTATCAAAGCAGAAGAGCCCATTTCTGCAGCTCCTATGCCAGCAGTATTAGATCGCCCTAGACGTACTAGCACAGCTCGTAACACACCAGCACCCGAAACTCGTCAACCGAGCAAAAGAGCAAAGAGGCCCGCTCCATGCGTTGTGATTCTTACTACAGAAGGTGGATCTACTGCTGTAAGCGTCGGGAAGAGACGTGCTGCTCCACGCAAAAAGGCAGGGCAGAAAAAGGAAAAGAAGGATGGAAGAGAAGGCAGTGCGGTCCAAGAAGTTTTGGATGAAGTAGATGATGATGGAAATTTGATTGATCCAAACGAACAGAGATATTGCATTTGTAATCGGGTTAGCTTTGGCACGATGATTGCTTGTGAGAATGACAATGTGAGTTTTCCTTTCCACAAGAGGTCTGTGTCTTGGTTTGTATAGAACGAGGAAGAGAGGAGGAAAGAGGGAGGAGTATAGACAACACGAGACTAATGATTGATTAATAGTGCGAGAAAGAATGGTTTCACTTAGAATGTGTGGAAATGACGGCTGTTCCTCCTAGAACCACTAAGTGGTACTGTCCGGATTGTAGGATTATTTTGGGAATTGGTGAGAAAGGGGAGGTCAACGCTAGAGGGAGGAAAAGGTAATGGCTGGGCTGGGATGATAATGGGTGGTAGCTTTGGTGATTGGCTAATTAGCTAATATGGAGTTTACAACATGGCTGGCTGGCTGGTTTGATTGATTGATAATAATGACTTTGGGAATTGGAATGATTGCACAATTGCTTGCATGCAACAAAGGCGATGGGTCATGAGTTCATGATGTTTTCCTTTCAATCTTGGTCCGGAGAGTGTATGATTATGTATATTGTATGGATGGGAGGTGGGAAGTTGGCAGGATGGTTTTGTGATACTCTGTTCGATCTGCTGACTGGCCGGCTACTGGGTGGGTTGGTTGGTTGGCTGTTTGTGTGTGGATGTGTATAAACAAGTAATATAATATGTACGAGTGGACAAATGTAGAGATTTAATGGAAGTGTATCAACAATTGTAGTGGACATGATATTCTACGATGTCTTTTCTTCTTCTTTTGGCTTATGTATTATGTATTATAAATATGATTGATACCAGCAGCACCACCTTGACATTCGCTTCCCCATTAAATAAATGCCGGAACCTCAATGTTGAATTTCTCGCCGTTGATTCCCCAGCGTGAAATGGATCCGCCGCTTCCGAAGAGGAGATCGAGTTTGTGTTCGCGGTGCCAGATGAATTTCTTTTTGTTTTTGGGGAGGGCTTGGATGAAGTACTGGGGGTTGGGGGTGTGTGTGTTAGAATTTGGAATTTGGAATTTGGGTTGTGGGGTGTGGGTGGTTTGTATTTTTACTTTTGACTTTTGGCTTTTGACTTTGACTGTTGATTTGTGGAGGGAGGAATGGAACTTGAGGTTGGGGGTTTGGAAGAAAGGGGGGAGAAGAAGGAAGAAAGCATAGGATAGGATAGGATAGGAGAGCAAAGGAAAGGAGGGATATATACATAGGAAAGGAACAGGAAAGAATAAATAACCACGTACCAAAACTTTGTGTTCGGGAATCCACTCCTCGTCCATGGGGTCGAGTTTCCAGTCGGAAGCATTCTTGAACATGATGCCGGCGTGGCGATCGCGATAGCCGATGAGGTGGCTTTCGATGGTGTAGGAGGGGTCGTGGAGGAGACGGTGGAGAATGTTCTTTGCGGTGCGGATGGGAGGGGATTTTTGTGTGGGGAGAGAGCGGGGGAGTGTGAGGGGGTTGGGGTTTAGGGTTTGAGAGGGGGAGATGGTTGGGTGGGAGGGGTTGGGTGGGGGCATGGAGGGGGCATGGAAGGTACGGGTGCTGGGTCGGAGATGGGGTATTTCTGAGGATGAGGAGGTGTGGATGGTGTAGGATAGATAACCTTTTTGATTTGGGGGTGTGGCTTTGTCTTTCTGGAGTGAGGAAAGCCATTTTTCGAGGGTGGAGTTGAGGTCTGGTGATGCGGTGGTTTTGATGCCGAGGAGAAAACATCCTTCGTAGAAGGGAGTGGAATCATCTGCTTCTTGGTCGACTAGGGGTTGGGGCCATAGATGAAGGATTGCGGGTGATGGTGAAGAGGAAGAGGAAGATGTGAGGTCTGTTAGGGATTGTTAATATCGTATTTCGGTATGTGGGTGGATGGACCTACAACTCCTCAATTCTACCAATTTATCACCAAGCATATCCAACCATCTTCCACATTCCAGTGAGGAAGTACCTGAATACATGAAATCTATCTGAATGATGTCTTCACCCATAAGTTTAGCCGACATGCTCTGTTGTTGAATACTCGCGAGGAGATTTTTCCAGTACGAGAAATGGGGATGTCTTTCTGCGGGTGTACTTTCGATGATGGAGTTCATGAGCTGGAATTTTAGGTAGAGGAGTTCGAGGGTTGATCTATCTACATTTTGAAGATGGTAGAGATTATAGATATTGACCCATTGAGTGAGTTGGTTTCTTTGGTGTAGTGTTAGTATCTATATGGTGAGAGGAAAAGGAGAAGAAATTTACTCGGTCAGATATTCACCCTCATCATCGTCGAAGAGACCGTTACCGCATTCCATATAATAGGGTGTGAGGTCAATTTCTGGAACCTTTCCATAGTAGGTGAAAAATTGACGGATTATAGTTTTGAAATCGAGGTTCACTTGGAATGATTCTGGTCCGATGCCTGATGATATGGAGGCGATTATCGAATTGTCACACTTTTGATCCAGAGTCTCTGCATCATTGGGTTTCACATGGTGTGGTTTGGAATCTGATAATAATGAATGTCGTAGAAGGGCGATAATGGAAACGGAGGTGAGACTTCCAATCTTAGAACTTCCATAGAGTCCTTGAACCGTTGCCCAGGCTCGGATGTAGTGGTAGGCATGGTGTAGGGTACTGTCTGTTCCAATTGTATCTTGTTAGATTGGCATCTCTAACTCATATTTCTGGGGAAGTATGGCAGATGGCCAATAGATGGAGATAAAGTTTTGAGGGGGGTTAAAACAACAAGCAGAAGCATACACTTTTGAACGAAATCGGCCAACCAAAGAATTCTGATGGCTTGTTGTGACGACCATTCGTCACAGTATTGGAGGGCCGCTAGTGGAATATTTTGAGGCGATTGGTTACGGCTATTTGATATGTGAGCAACACTAAACGTTTGATGAGCCGTTGCATGAGTGGAGATTCTTTCGATAGATATCTAAGGGGGGCACTTGGCAACATACATTCTTCTCACAAAAGGCTCACAACAACCATAATTAATCTCGAAAACGAAGTTATTGATTCGTATAATAAACACCGGATGTGCGCCTGGCTGAACCGATGACACAACAATATTCGCATCCTGATACTCAACTTGAGCTTTTTGGATTGCCTCCCAAAAAACGTCTATAAACAAACTTGCCGAAATAGTTCCAAAAACGACGCATTCCAATGTTTCGTTTCTTGCCGTACACTGTATGGCGTGGCTTCCAGTAGCAAAACAGACAAGCTTTGGAAGGGCGCCAATGCGAGTACGACGAGCGCTTGGAATACCTCCTTGATCTTGGCTATCAAGTTCTTCTTCTGGACCCAAGCCTTGCGGGTCCAGAAGTTTTTGTAATGTTTGGAAAGCTAGATTAGCTTCTTCCCACCATCCTGGAGTTGGGACTTGGAATTGGTCTTGGGAGTATTGCGTGAGTATCAACTCCTCATTATTTGGGTCGTCTGCCATGGGGGAAGTGTGGAGGAGGGTAAAAATAGCTCGAATTGTTCAGAAATAGAAAATTAATTGGTTTGAAGGGGAAGGAAATGATATCTGTGTACAATGACTATTGTTTGAATAATACAGAAATAGAAAGAAGAAAAAATTGGTTTGGTTTAGAAAATCGACAGAGAGCTTGCTTTGCCTTTAACACCTTTGAAGTGTATTTGCTACCTTACCTCTCTATTAGTGCCTACCTTCAAATCTGCCTTGGTGACTTGTCAATTGACGGATCTTACAGCATTGAATGGAAGAGAAGAGTCTCCGTCGCCAGCCCCTCTCCAAAAATGAAGGATGTGCATCTTTCGTCTCGGTCAGTGACTCATACAACTTTGTACGTACAATCAAATTCACAATTCAAATTGAAGGGCACCCGGCATCGACATTTTCTTTTACGGCACTCCTCCGCACGCGATCAGATAATTGTTTGATTAACAATAAAACATGTGGTGAGCAAAGGCAAACTTGATTGGCCAGCTACCCAACCATGAACTCCGGAGGTGAAATGAGAACAAAGAGAAATAAATTGGCACCAGAGTGGAAAAGCTTGGTGAATGGGCGGAGGAGCCAAAGATTGTGGGTGGCCAAGGTCTGGGCAGTACGTAGTGTATATCTGGCTAGTTATGGAACAGTACATGATTGGTGGTAAGGAAAGACATCCGAGCATATAGAGTCTGAGAGAGCCGAATCCCGTACAGCCAAAATGGAATGTTTCATAGATTATTCAGGTATGCATATTCATTTGTGAACGAATGAATGAATGACCAGATGCTAGCAGGTACATCTGCAATATTGGAGGGGGGAGATTAAATTAATACGCTCAGTCAGTCAGTCAGCTGAATCTGAAAGTGCAAAAGGGGTGGATCATGCCACCCCGCATAGATTGAAGAAAGCTTAAGAGAAATGAGTTGATTATTTGCCGATACCTTCCTGCTGTTCCTGTCCTCCGTACTACCATCCATCTCATCAATAAAGTGGCACTTTGTTCCATGAAATCTTGCCATTTTAGATACGCGGAATTTCCACAGGGTCTTCTGAAATGTATAATAGTGACATACTCGTATAAATACGAGGCAAGCTGACATACGTAGCTGATGGCCGGTCATCTAACGGAAGTACTACTCGAGTATGGTATAGTACGAAAAGGCGTCTTTGAGGAATTCGAGGAGCTTGAGGCATTTTCGAGTATGGGATAGTGAATGAAATCTACCTACCTCGGTGTGATACCTCCACCAGTGCTCTTACGAGACAACCAGGCTGAGGATGAATCTGAAAGGAATTGGCCTTCGCGTGTTGATTATTACAATGCCCTTCTTTCTTTCTTTGCCTGCCTCGCCTACATGCTGCACTGCACTGCACTGCACGTAGATGCGTACTGCCTCTTCTTTGCAGACTATACGTAATAAGTAATGGGGAAGCATGGTACGATGTACTCGAATTATAAGACCTCCGTGTAACCCACTGCATTATGATCCAAATTGAATCTCTAATACAGTAATATCACCTACCTTCTATACCGTGGCTAGACACAATTCACTCTCTAGGTCAAACTCTATATCGTAGAGACCCAAAGTAAGATATCTTGAAGCTTATTAATAGATGCAACGGGCCACTTACTTCGTGCGCATTTGGTTGTCTAGAATAGAAGCAACTACCGGACTGAAGCACTTGTGATCCTTTTCTCCATCTGCCTCGAGCATACCTATTACCTACACCGTGCTCGTCCTAAGAGATTAAACTTTGGGGTTAAAATCCATTCACATATGGTGTGGCCACCAGTGGAATATGATTTCAGATTGAATAATCTTATGCACATGAAACTCGGATGGGTGTAAATGAAGAAGGGGAACAAGGGCAAAGGGAAAAGGCAAAAGCGAAAAGCGAAAAGGGAACAGGCAAAAGGGTAAAAAGGGTAAACGATAAAAGGGCCAGAGGCACACTGTGTCAAGTTAGATGGAAGAAGGCACAGCCCAAATGCCAAGAAAATACGATAGCCAAGTTTCTCCGACCTTGGCCTCGGGGCGCAATCTCTTGGGGTTGAAAGGGTTTGAAAAGGTTTGGAAGAGCGATCGGGCCAAATTTCTTATTGCCTTTTAGCATCAAGGTCGTAAGCTTGCACATGTTCCTTCCATACATGCCAAGAAAGATGAGCCAATGAAATAATCAGCTCGAGTTTGAACCGAGTGGAATGCCAAGAGGCTAGGAGTGGAAGCCAGCCCCAATACGGTCGCCAAGAGCTCTTGCCAAGACTTGGTCCCGCCCAAAGATTCCGTTATTCTTACAAGAAGGCACCGAGATCCTCCCTTTGCTTGGAGAGACTTGACAGAAAACATAATTCGAAAGAACAAGAGTTTCCTTCCTTCTTTCTTGCTTCCAGCGTACCATCGATATCTTATCCAAACGTTGGACTTTCATCGATTAACTTGCTCGCGTCAATCTGATATCGATACAGCCAAGACCCACACCTTTTTGGATCAATCCATTTCCATAGACAGTTTAGTCTGTGAAAGGTTCATTAACCGACCGTCCTTCATTGGCTGATCTATTGGATCTATTCCTACTTTCACAATGTCAAGTCAAGACCAGCAGCAGCAACAAACTGCACAACCCCAGACTTCGACCGCCTCGAGTTCCAATGCAGAGACGACCTCCACATCAACTCCATCAATTCAACAAAACGTTGTATCCGATGACAGTTTGCTCTGTCAATGGGAGAAATGTTCGGAGAGATGCCCTACTCCAGAATCTTTATTTGTACGTTTGGTTTTGTTTCCGTGGTTTGGTGGCCAGACCATCCATTGTATCATTCCAAAGTCCTTATACTCATACTTTATTCTAGGAACACATCTGCGAGAAACATGTCGGCAGAAAGAGTACCAATAACTTGAACCTCACCTGCGGCTGGAATTCATGCCGTACTACTACCGTCAAACGCGACCATATTACATCTCACATTCGTGTGCATGTTCCTCTCAAACCCCACAAATGTGAATTCTGTGGAAAAGCATTCAAGCGTCCTCAAGATTTGAAGAAACATTTCAAGGTAAGACTGAGAGCTGGCGTGTATTCCCGCTGCTGTGCTAATTTATACTGCCAGACCCATGCCGATGATTCGGTTTTGTTGAGATCTCCAGAACAGCCTGGTGGCCCAAACGGAGGATATAGACAGCCAGGTGGTAAAGGTACGTAAGGGCGTATGTTGCCTTTGTTCATACAAATGTCTCTAACCTTTCTTCCGTAGTAATTGCTAATTTGCAGCACCTTGCAGCAAACCCCATGGGTTATTATGACCACAATGTTTCCATGCACCCTGGTTCTGCCGGTCTTTACGGCAATTCGCATCATGGTGGACACAGTGGATATTATGCACCCGCTCATCCTCCACCATCTTCGTATGGCGGAGGCCCAGGTTATTACCAAATGTCTCACAACCCCGATCTTGGTCAACATGCAGCTTGGGATGAGAAGAAGCGAAATTATGAGAACTTAAATGACTTTTTTGGTGCTGCTAAGCGTCGTCAAATTGATGCCAATTCTTATCAACAAGTCAACCAAAGGTTGATGGCGTTACAAGGCATTCCGATTAGTGGAGGTGGGGCTATTCATGACTACATTCATTCAGCACCTCAATTAGTTCCAGTTGATGGCCATGGAGGTCACGGAGGTCATGGTGGTCATGGAGGTCCTATTCCACAACACCAATATTCCCTACCTCTACCAAACTTGAGGACCAAGAGCGATTTGAATTCCATTGATCAATTCTTGGAGCAAATGCAATCAACAGTCTACGAAAGTTCAAATGCTGCAGCAGCAGCAGGCATTCATCAACCTGGTGGCCATTATACTCACCAGTCTATCAACTTCCGTCAAAGTCACTCACCACCACAAACTCAAATCCACAACATTGGTTCAATGGCACCACATGTTTCGACTTCTTACGCCTCAGCACCAATGACTGCTACTCACTCATCTCATTCAGTTTCATCTGGTACACCAGCTTTAACACCTTCCTCGAGTGCCATTTCATGTACTTCTGGCAATTCTCCAATGTCCTCAAGTGGATTATCTCCCATCTCTCGACACAGTTCTACATCAACTGCAGCATATCCCAATCTCCCTGCAGTATCTCTCGGATACTCTCCACATCATTCAGCAACTGCACCAACATCTACACTTGGCACAAATTTTGATAGTGATCCTCGTCGTCGTTACTCTGGTGGTATACTCCAAAGAAGTGCTGGTGGACTCAACTCTAGCCAATATCGCGAGTCTATGGAGACCGCTACTATTAGCTCTCCGTCACCATCTCCCAAAGAAACAACTCCTCGCCCTGAGTCTATTGTTGAAACGGATGTCACAAATAACATTGATCCAGCTCTTTCTGTAACTTCACCTACAGTTAGATCAGTTGACACTCTCGAAAGTGCTCGTGACAGAGCTGAAGAGGCATGGATTGAGAATATTCGTGTCATTGAAGCTTTGCGAAGTTATGTTAGTGACCGCCTTCAAAATGGAGATTATGTCAAGGATGAAGAAGATTCTTCTCCGGCCGATGTTGATATGAAAGATATCCCAACAAAGACCGAGGAGAAGCCAGCTGAGAGCTTGTACCCCGTTCTGAAAACAGATGATGATGATGATGAGTAGTTGATTTTTTTGTATCACAAGGTTGTTTTGATCGGGTGGAGTTTTCTGGGATGGTTGCTTGCTATATCAAGGGTTGAATGATGCTTCGATACATTATTTCATAGGGATAAGGTGGCGCTGGTATGGATGGAGTATGATAGTCATTCAGCACGTTGGTCGGTCGGTTACTTGCTTTGATCAAAATATGGAGAATGATACGATAGGGCAATAGTTTATTTGTTTTGATGAATGGAATAACATTTTCATTAAATGAAGTATAGCATATGGATGAAACAGTATGTGACAAACTAGGTTTGGGATTTACTCTAAATCATGTCTATTTTAGTGTTTGAAGTGATTCTACAATGAGCTTGCAGGTGTAGTGAATATTTATGATAAGATGGGATGAGATCTACTCGGGCCCGTAGAGAACCCCACATTTTAATCACAGCTCCCCGAAGCACCCCAGCCTGATAGCGTTTACAAAAGATGCATTTGTCATTGCCTTTCTCATCATACACGTATTGTTTTCAAGCCATCTCATTGATTTATCATCGTCCCATCATCAGAAGTTAGTAAAGATGTCGCAACATTCATATAAATCGGGATACCCACAGGTGGTCGAGGTAGATGAGGGTATTAGAGAGTTTTTTGAGGCGTTTTATAAGTTGAGTGATACAGAGGAAAAGCACGAGGAGTGAGTCGAGCCTTTTTTTTGTTCTTTTGTTTGGAGGATTTCGGAAGGGAGTTAGGTTAGGGATGGGATGGGAATGGGAATGGTGAAGAGAGAATAGATATTTCTTATGATTTTGATTTCCAGAAGAGGGTAAATAGGAGGAGCGAGTGAAAGGGGGATCGGAAACTTCGGGTTTCGGAGGCTTGGAATGATTGTGATGATGTGGAGGGGTTGGAAATAGAGTTTTGATGGTGGAGATGATTAAATTTGATATTCTGGAATTGACGGACTGAAGGAAAAGCAAGGATCTGGGAGATTGAGAATTCCAAAGATGAAGATGGACGGGTTTGAAGTTGAGGGAGTGATGCGTGAAGAGGATAAAGCTAATATGTGGATGCATCGATAGATATGCAAATCAATTTGCTGAAGATGCAGAGGTAGTCATGGGGATTAAGAGGGTTAAGGGGAGGGAGGGTGAGTTTTGACTTTCGTTTTTTGTTTTGCATTCTTTGATATGGAGGGAGGAGAGAAGATGAGGGAGGAGTCAGGGGGCTCACGAGGTTTGAGGGATCAGTTAAAGAGAGCCTTCTTCGGCGGAATGAAGATGAGCGAGAATGGAAGGGAAAGAGAATAGGACTCCAGGGTTTAATAGCGAAGAAAAATCGCTAATATAAACGTCTAGAAATTCTCGCTTTCAGAAAAGGCATGTGGGAAAAGGTAGCAAGTCGTTTGCATACGGCCCACAAGATCTTTCCCTTTGGAAAGGGATCGACGGAGGTTATGCTGTTTGGAGTCGTGGCTGTGAGTTCTTCCTGTCCACTTGGCGTTTTAGTAGTTCGGGGAGTTTGGGTTGGGGTAGAGAGAGTGAGCTGGTGGTGGTGAGGGCAAGATACAGAAGATAAGAGGAGGGGAAATCTGCGAGTTGCGATGCTCATGCTTTAATGATACAGTATGGATTGAAAGATGGAAGAAAGGCCGATGTGAGTGTCATATTTGTTTATCTTACAGCTATGAAGCTATGAATGAGACTGCGCGGATGTATACTCACATATGAAATAGGTTGAATGGGCAGGACGGGCCAAAATGGTTCAAGAGGGCGGAAAGTGGAAATTAGGATTTTATCAAGTTTATTTGGTGAGTGCATTTCCAGGTGCCATTGATGCATACATAGTAAGGGAGTGACGAGAGAGGGGAATTGATGACTGATGAATATGTGTTAGGATTCGGCTGCTGTTCAGAATGCCAAATAGGGTTGGAAATTCAGAAATGGAAAGGGCGCGTGGATGAGAATTTCGGATGAATAGGGGGTTTTACATAGATGGATACAAAATACAACTATATTAAACTTCATAGAAACTATATTTGGACGAAAGCACTGTGAACTTCTAAAGTTCAAGCTCTATTCCGAGCTTTCAATCTTGCCAACAATATCTTACAAGCATTACCAATTACCAAATTAAAGTAACTATCGTCGTTGTATCTTATTTTGTCAACCATGATATTATTAAAACATACTGTCCCAATCACTCAATCAACTTAATTGCCTCCTCAAAATTCATAATTTCGTCCGCACTCTTCGCCACTCCACCTCCCTTCACGATCCCCTCCTTATCCACAACCCAACTCCCACTCGTCTGCCATCGACTTCCACTCTGCGTGGGTCTATTCCATATCTGTTCTTCGCGCCCAAGCTTAAAGACGGAAAACATACTCCAGGGATTTAGTACGTGCCAGGCGGAACTAGTGCCTAATCCCCATTGTGCGTATATTTCTCGATCAGAATCAACGACTACTTGGATGGGACCAGCGCCGCCAAGGGATTCAACCCAAGTGTCGGTCGAGGTTAACGTAGAATGGGAGATAGCTATTATGTTGATATTTGGGTAGGAGGCGGCAAGATTGCGAAGGGTGAGGAAGGTCTTTTCTGCGAACTGGAGAAGGGAGATGGTTAGCTATGGTTTGAATTGTGGAATTGATTTCAGGATAAGGACATTGGTTGAAGAGAGATATGGAGAGCGAGATGCCAAGAGTGTTGTATATGTGTAAAGGGAAAAGCAAAAACTTACTGGGCAGCCACAATGTCGGAGGAATGTGATAATAGTAGGCTTTCCATTGGGGTTTGGAAATGGAAGTTTGGATGATGAAGGTGCTTTGGAGTTGATGTCTGGAGGTGATTGGACGTCGGTTGGAGATGGAGATAACCATGAATTAAGTTCTTGTTGGAAAGTCATATTAACATTGTATGTGTATGTGTATGTAGCTGTTGATGTAGCTGTTGATGTTTGCGCTCTCAAACAATGGGAGAAATGGAAACGACAGGATGCTATCGATGAGTTCATAGAGGGGAGAAAGCTTCATGACGTGGGGTAGCTTTATTGTGCAGGGGTCTGTTATCTTATCATGATCCCTGCCGTATTGCTTTGTAAGGTTAGTAATGTATCAGTATCAAACAATTTGATCTTGGGAAGATTTCCCACATTCCCCCTTCTTTCGAGCATCACCAGATACCTAAGTAGAAACCTTCACTGTATGTTTATCTGACAGTTCCGAAGTTTGACATTCACACACACCAGGTAAGCTGACGATGCATTAAACGTTATCTTTCATGCGAGTGCTGAGCGATAGTCAAAGCATACTATTTCCATCGCCACGAGAGGCTGTGACAACTTTGACAGCTGTCAATACTCAGAGCACTGGATGCTTTCTCGGGGAAAACCCTGGAAGTAGTGGAAGATGCATGAAATCATCACCCTCCAGTTGGGACAAAAGAGTAATTATCTTGCTACCCATTTCTGGAATACTCAGGTAGCACCCCATCTTTTTCTAAAACTATCAACGCATTTTGACTGGGTGATAGGAATCATACTTTACATATTCGGCAGATCAAGAATCTCCTATAGATCACGATGTTCACTTTAGACCCGGTATTGGAGCCGATGGCACTGAAACCTTCACTCCAAGAACTTTGATTTATGATCTGAAAGGGGGATTTGGTTCTCTAAGGAAGATTAATGCTCTGTATCAAATAGATGAACCGGTTATCACCGATGGATTATGGTGAGAAGCCGGAACATGTCGATGAGAACCCAAGAGTTTTGCTGATCTTAACTTTATTTCAGGAATGGCCCAGCTGTAGTTCAACGGCAAACGGCCATCCAACAGAGTCCATATCAAAAAAGTTTGGAAGAAGGTCTTGAACCACCAAAGCTCACCTCAGAATCGGTGCGATATTGGTCAGACTTCAATCGCGTTTACTATCATCCAAGGTCAATAGCTCAACTCAATGAGTATGAATTAAATTCATCTTTAATGCCATTCGAAAATTGGGATGCTGGCGAAGAATTGTTCAGTTCCTTAGATAAAGAGCATGATTTGTTGGATCGTGATCTTCGACCTTTCGCCGAGGAAGCCGATCATATGCAAGGCATACAGATAATGGGAGGTATTGATGATGCTTGGGGTGGCTTTGCTGCTCGATATATGGATCGCTTGAGAGATGAATATGGTAAGACCACGATATGGTTCTGGGGCTTGGAGGATAATATTAAGGGAATACCCCGAGTAAGTTATGGTGAGCTGAGGTGGAGTTCATATTAGTACTGATTTTGATAGGAAAAACGTTTCTTGAGGTTGTCAAACACGGCGAAGTCAATATCGGAAATTATTCCACAAACATCCCTTTTCATTCCAATGACCCTACCATCAAAACGTTTGCCAAGTTACGTCAAATTGGACGCGACTTCTCCATGGGAAGTTTCTGGCTTGTTGTCTTCCGCGATGGAGAGCATGACATTGCCTTCAAGATTGAAGCCTCAGAATGGTACAAGGCAAACTTTGGACCAATTGGCAAGCACATTAAACGTCAATGGCAATCAGAATATTGCGAAATTACGCATGTCTGTTAAACAAAGTTCTGAGACAGGAATTAATGATACTGTCCACACAGGGACGAACGGACATTCCCAGGCCACAGATACGAGGATTACTTCAGCAAAAACTTCAAGTCGTGGTGAGGATATGCCTGCGGAAAATGATACTGCCAATTTTGATATGGACTTTTTTCCCACAGAAACAGGAGAGCAATTTCGCGGTCCTCGGAAGTCCGGCAAGATTCATGTATTTGGCCAAGTTGAGAATTATAGAGGAAATGAGGGGTACGATGAAGAAAACGACAGAAATGATGAGGGTCGTGAACGAGCTCTTAGAATTGCTGCTAGTTTTCCATTACTATCAAAGTTAGTAGTCCTCTTGATTATCTCTTCAATCTTCTCACTTTATTCTCACAGGACATATACACCATTATCTTTTCCACTTCTCGATAGTTTCCCTGGTATCTTTAACCATGAAGATGAGAATACCAGGAATCTCTCAGTCAGCACATCTCTTTCGACCGATACGTCTGTGGCCCTGAGAATTAAAAGCCTTCAGCAAATAGTAAATAGAGCTATTGGCATGGATGAACGAGAGGCGCTCAGTAATTCTCTTGGCGAGATCGCGGAATCATATGAAGAAGGTTGGGATAGTGACACCGACGACGATGATGATTAGTCGAGATGTAAGTAATTACGAATAAGGTAAAGATAGCTTGACTCAATACTACCCTAAGCCACCTAAATTTTACCCACACCAGAGTACCTGAACTACATCCCGACATTCGGTGAGTCTGCACGACTCGGTGATTTTCTCATGCGAATTTTGTCAGCTTACAAGTCGGGAAGAAATTTTGACGACTCAGAGCTGTTGGGTGGCGTGTTCGGTCACGATATTCAGGCCTATTTACAGCCCAACTTATACCTAGCAACGACTGGGTGACAGGTCAACAGTGAAGCGCAAGCGAGAAAAAATATCATGAAAAGGCTACCAACGGAAGTCCATCGTCGCACAATGTTACCCTTTCACCACATCCTTGCTTTTCATTGTCTTTCTCGAGGGATTCTTAATTGGATCATCGATGCATCTCCCACGCAAAATTTTGAGAATCTCATTTGAAGCACAGCAATTGAATCATATTCCAACATGTCCTGATATTTTTTTTACCTTAAACTTCACCCCGCCTCTGTTATGCATGACACAGATTTTCAGCTTATCCATATACAGAATCCTAGTAGACAACCTTCCCCGCGTTCGCCAGTAGACCCTAATGCACCTTACAGTCAAATACGAAGACGCAAGAAGTCTTTCATATGCATCTCGAGGTTTGCTCTAGTAATAAAAAGAAATCTTCGGTACCCTGCATAGAAAATCAAAGTCTTTCATATGCATCTCGAGGTTTGCTCTAGTAATAAACAGAAATCTTCGGTACCCTGCATAGGAAATCATTTTGCCGGAAGAAACGGATGTCAAGATACTTCCTATGCAGGGGAATATCACTCACCAATATTTAGAGAAAGGTACAAAAGTTACTGTGTTACATGGTTTCTCGGTACAAAAGCTACCCAAGAAAACGACACACCACGTTTTTAATATTTCTAGAGGCCTCGAGAACAGACAACAGAGAACAAATTTTGTCACCAGGTCTCGCTTTCCCCCGGAAATGTGATTCATGAGGTGGCACCATGTAAGAATACTGTTTATCATGCAAAAGCTCGTGTTCCTTTCTCCTTCATGCATCACAATATTGCTTTCACAGCATTAAGCGACTAGGAACCCATGTTCATTCCAGCCTTTTCCCCACGACTGCAGCCTCCGAAATCGTTAGCAATCAAGTGAATTGACATATGTTTATATACACGAACTCTTCGTATTACTATACTTAGACTTCTTCTTTCAAAGCTTGGCTCGGGTTTGAGAGAACTGTTGTTGGTCAGCACTATACTCGTATCCCAAAGCTACGTAGCATACTGGTTGGCCAGTTAGAGGAGGCTTCTTCATGTCTTAGTAGACCAGGAAAGATACAGAGACTTGCCCGAATTTGCATCGCCAGCATGAAATGATGTGCGGCCTTATAAGATGCACTAAGATTGACTAGATATCTTTCAAGGTGGGATCAAGATTTCCTTGCCGTTCCATAGATAATGGTGCCCTTGTTCCCGCATGTGTTTGTGTTTGTTTTCATTTTCTGACTATCCCAACCTTCTACCAAATATCAAATTCCTCCAACCTCCTCATAAGAAAGGTTTGCTTTCGGACCTCTCTTTCTCCAAAGTACTTAAGTCGGTCGTTATACCTATTCTCTGTGGTGCAAAGTACAGAGTGTGCTATCGTTATACAAGTTTGACGCAGTACAAGCTCAAAACATATCGCTACATATTGCAATCATGAAGTCAGCTTTCGCTTTATTGGCTTTGGCCACCTCGACTTTCGCTCAAGGGATTCAGGAAAGATGGTATTCGAGTCCTCCTGGTTATTCGAGCCCTCCTGGATATCCTGTTGAGACTGATACTACTACTTGGACTACTTATACTTCAACCACTATCTGTCCTGTGAGTAATATTCATCTCGTTGGCGTGTTGTGTCGTTAGGATGAAATAGATGGTGGGATGATTGTGAATACTGTTATTGTTTGATCCCAATTGAACGATTGGTTGAAGTCATCTCTACTTCGTATCTTTCAAATGAACACCATCTTGTCAAAGAGTGATGGGTCAATGCTCAAGGGCTTTCTTACATTTGAAAGGAGCTCGCCTTTTCCATTAAATGAAAACTTTTGAGTACATCTAAGAAATTTTTGAATGATGATAAAGACCTCACACCATAATGATCACATGCTGTCACGTTCAGAGTCAAAAGCTTATTCATCTCTGATAGGTCACTTCAACTACTACCGAAGAAGGAACAACGAAATGGGTTACAAGTATCGCTACATCAACTGTAGTTGTCACTAGTTGTGTTGGAGGTTGCGGAGGAGTTGTCACTGTGCCTGGCCCAACTGGATGGGCAACCACCACCACCGATGTACGATCATTCCATAATGTTTACTCCATATCGAGATTGACTCATTTTTAGGTCATCGTCACGTATACCACCACTTGCGCGGTAACGGAGACCGTCACTGCCCCCTGAAATACCTACACAAAGACATACACCACTACTTCTATCGTCGAAACGGGTAAGACTTTTGAGGATTTACCCAGATGTTGACGAATTATTACTGATATCTGAGTCTAGCTGTACCCACCACAATCGTCAACACTGTCACTGCGCCTGACACAACAGAGACGTATGAAATTCAATTTAATCTCTAGGCTGTTCTTGAATTAACATCTTCCGCAGTGTTCAAACTGGAGTAGTTCAGACTCTTACAAGTCTCTGTCCAATTACCGAGACAACTACCATTTCAGGAAAAGAAGAGACGGTTACTTATACGTCAACTTCATTGTATACAACTCACGTTCCTACATATATCGAAATTACAGCCACCGCTCCTGACAACACAAAGACGTATGAATACTTCTTAAATCTCTGGGCTATCCCTGAACTAATGTATTTCACAGCGTCGAGACCGGAGTGGTCCAAACTCTTACGAGTCTTTGTCCTATTACCGAAACAACCACTATTTCAGGAAAAGAAGAGACAGTGACTTACACATCTACATCATTATACACAACAATCCTTCCTACCTATGTTGAAGTTACAGCCACTGCTCCTGACAATACAAAGACGTATGAATCCTTCCTAAATTTATATACTTTTGCTCTTAGACTAATTTATTTTATAGTGTTGAAACTGGAGTGGTTCAAACTCTTACAAGTCTGTGTCCTATTACCGAAACAACCACTATTTCAGGAAAAGAGGAGACTGTAACTTACACATCGATATCATTATACACAACAATCCTTCCTACCTATGTTGAAGTTACAGCTACTGCTCCTGACAAGACGAAAACGTAGGCAGACCCTTTTCATTCTCTTATCTTCGAAAGCTAACTTCTTCCCAGCGCTGTCATCGGAGTTATTTCTACAATTACTTCTCTCTGTCCAGTCACAGAGACAAAAACAGTCTCAGGAAGTCTGGTAACTGTCATCTACACAACTACTTCATTTATTGTGACAAATATCGGAACCACCGTCCAAGTAGCAACTACTCTCCCAGCAAAAACCACCACGTGAGAATTTTCTTACATCTATGGATTCGAGGGTAATAAACTAATAATAAAAATAGTGTTGCAACGGGAGTACTTCAAACTATCACTAGTCTTTGCCCTGTTACTGAAGTCGAAACCATTTCCGGAATCGAATATACCGTTACAAAGACCTCAACTAGCCTTATAGTCACTGACGTATACACTACTGACTACTCGAAAACTACTTTACCGGGAGGAACTAAGACGTAAGTTTTTGGATTCTTGCTGCTTATTTGATATCTTTGGCTAACTCGGTGTAAAGAATCGAAACATACGTCTATCAGACGTCTACTAGCTTATGCCCAGTCACTGAAGTTCAAACAATTTGTATGAAATCCTATTCCCAAGTTTTACATGTATTCAGTTTCCCAAATGACTTGAATGTTCAAAGAAATACAAGTACTGATAGTCAACTTCTAGCTGGTGTTCCGATCACAAAAGTGTATACCAGTACAATCGTCACTGAAGTCCAGGTTCCTACAACCATTGTTCAATAGTAAGTTAATCATCCATCGAAAGTCGAACGTTGAGCCCAGACTAAAAAGCTCAGCACTACAACTCAAGCTACTGAATATGAGACTACTAATGTCTACGAGACGACAACATGTATTGAAAGTGTATATACAACCATCAGTGCGGGATCAACGTAAGTTTAAAATCCTCCGCTTCTACCCCAAAAGCATTAGATTCTGACATCTCCATAGCATCGTTTTGACCGCCACCCAAACAAACACAATTCAAGTGACCGCAGTTCAAACCTTGACATCTACCCTCCCTGCCGCAATTGGCGAAACCACCGTTTATGTAAGCATTCCATCTTCCTATTCTTTCCCACTCTCCTCACACCCTTCACAACACACACTAACCCCATCGCCAGATCCCAACTACAATCGGCCACACCATCGAAACCATCGCCATCGTCACCGTTCCCTCCATCGTCCGTACCGTCACCCTCGGAACAACTTACTATGTAAACACAACCCACGTGCAAACATCAACTTACATTCAACCCAGCACTTTGACCGTTGGAGGCCAGACCACGAGCTATGTTGTTCAGCCTAGCGTTAGCGTAAGTAGTGTAACAGCTACGAGCGTGGCTACGGTTGCGCCTACTGCGCCAATAGAGGCGAATAATGCGGGAATGAATGCACCAGGGTTGGTGATGGGGTTTGTGATGGGTGTTTTGGCTCTTTTGTAGATGGATGTGTGGGGATCTTGTAGTGATTCGAAGGGGGTTTCTTTACTTTTTCTTCTTCTAGAAGAGATGGTTTTATACTCCTCTTCTCTTCGTCGGCTGGATGCACATAAATACACAATGATACGAATGAAAGAATGGCGGATATTATGGATATGGATAATATGAATGGCATGGAAAGAAGGAAGGGAAAACCACAACGATATGGCACGATACAATGTGCTAAGGATTGGATATGGGAGGGGATAACGTTCCTTCAAGAGATTACTTTGGAAAGTGGATGGGAAATAAAATGGATGAAATCGAGGGATTTTAGGGGGTAATCATTAATTAATTTGTAGATATTATAATTCTATTCTATTTGTCCTATCTTGTTTTATTCTATCCTGTTCTATCCTATCCTCTTCTATTCCATCCTCTTCCATTCCATCTTATCCCATCCTCCCCCCCAGAAAACAATACTCACCACAGCACATCTACCTATTCACTCCATGGTCACTCCAACCCGCACTCTAACCAACCATCAACCTTATCAAAATTATTAAGCAATTGAAATGAATTACATATATGCCTTTTGAATTTTGAGATTTGAGATTCAAATTTTAGAGCTAAGGTTTGAGAGCTAGAGTTATATATTGTGTAGCAGTATATATATATTTCCGAAGTAGATGATCCGAGAGATTGTTTTGCTAGATAGAAAGATATTTGTTTGATAATAGCTTATACCTATTTATACTTTAGCTGTTTGTATCTATTTATACCCGAGCTGTTTTTATTTATTATATATGGAGATGTTAAAGATAAAAGAGGTTGGGAATTTGAATTTGAATATAGGAATGTATATATTGAGGTATATCGGTTGATTAATAGGTAGGTAGGTAGGTAGGTTTTAATGAGATATAGAAAGTTAGAAAATTATACTTTACTTTGCTTTATTAGAGATTAAATATATCTGTTCGTACGGACGAAGTGAGAAGGATACAGATGACATAGTACCTACGGTTATTCGTAAGTCCTAATTGTCAATTTTGTATTCTATCTAAAGAACTAACTACTTGATTTTCATAGCTCTTAATTAGAGAGCTATAACAATGCGAAAGGAGCTAGTCTTTTTCGCATTCGCTAAAAGCTATACTGTAGAAGATCATTCACTAAGTGAAGATTACCTGAATCATTCACTCGTTTATATAATATCACATCGTACGAGGCGTCGAGGAAAGAGAAATTTTCAGATCGTGAGTTTGTAGAATTTCTTTTCTTATATATAACATTGAGAGAATTCAATGTGAATCTTGTTATTATATAGTAATTGTGACACTTTGCCTTAGAAGAACTGCGCGAGCAGGGTACAAAATATCCTTAAAATCTAAAATAGGAAACTACGATCCGATCGCTCCTGAGCGCTCTTATATATTTGGCTATGTACACGTGATCGCACACGTGCGAACGCATTGCGATTGAGGGCGTTCCGTGACAGAAATGAATTGAATATCTGAAATGAAATGAATATCTGAAACGAATTAAATATCTGAAAGAAGTTTATCAATTTATCTATAATATAGTAAATAGAATAAACATCTTCCAAATCCAAGAATAAATCAATCAATCCACGATGATCAATATATAAGTAAGTATATTTATATCATACATATCATATTATTCAACTAATGTACGTTATCACTCACATATATACATGAGGCTTAAAAGTCGAAATCGGAATCCGGTTAAAGAATTGTACGGGTTGCATCTTGATTTCTTTCTTTCTTAATATAAATGTGGCACGTGTGGATCGGATCAACTCGTGGTCTAGAACTTGTGGGATTGGAGTCGATCGATGATGTATCAAGTACGTTATGTGGTGGTTACTTGGGTATCAGCTAGTGTCGTAGTTGATCAGTACGATGGATGTGGTGCATTCAAGTGATTCAAATATGTATCAGAACTAAGATAAGATAGATAAATAGATAGATGCTTGGTAGTTTTTTGTCCAAGGAGAATGAAGAATTTGATATGTTTACATTAGTTCAGTTCGGTTTTTGCAAAGTCAGTAAGAGAGAGAAGAAATTGTAAGTTATCAAGAAATTACGAATATCTGAGGAGGTGGCTATGGTATAACAAGACTTACATACGATTACCTACCTACTAGATAAACCATAGAATGGAAAATTGACACAAGTAATAGAGGTTTCGTATATTTATATATCGACTGGGTGAAGATCCATCTACTCGTACCTAGATCATGTTTGGGTAATCAAGTTGGAGGGTACGTTCTTATGCAGAGAAGTGGGGATGAGATATTATCATGTAGGGCAAGCACGAACTTGACGCGTAAATAGAAAGCACAGATTGAGAGTGAGAGTGAGGGTGAATTAAGTTTGGAAAGGATTTCTGATGGAGAAGGGAGGATGTGATGGATGATGGATCGAGTGATGAATAGAGGGATGAATAGATAGACGAATGGATATGTATTACTCGAGTAGGTAGAAGTGAATATAATATATATATATAATAAATGTACTAGATATACTAGATATACTAGATATACTAGATATACTAGATATAGAGCTAATAAGAAGAAATCATCATGACAGATAGATAGTTGAGAAAACTTGCATCTTATATAATCACTCTAGTATATGGAGAGGTGACGTTTGTACTAAGTATGCAAAAGAGTAAGGCCATAAATGACTCCTCTTTGATATACAAGCAGTCTAGAGTATCTAGTGGCTGATCGAAGTATTTAGTATTGTAGTATTGTAGTATCATAGTTTTATAGTATCGATATCATCGTATCATCGTATCATATCAAGGTATCAGTATCAACATCAGTTGAATCTCTGCAATCATGGGGGCAAGCCCCCAAACCCCCACAGCTCGCTGCGCTCGAAGATGCAATACAATATTAGACAGTACAGAAACTTACTTTAGTACCGTCGAGCTCGCCTGGGCACGCCCGGACACTTTCTTCCATTATCGATAGTCAGTTTTATGGAGAAGCAGAGAAGGACGGCCTCCCAAAAAAGTGTACCGATTGTTTCCCAGGGCATGTTCAACCAATCATATAACGGAATTGCCCCATTAAAAAATGTAAAATGTAAAATGTAAAATGTAAAATGTAAAATGTAAAAAAGTGAACATTTAATAAAACACTACCAAACTACCACTTTTCGCGACCAAAGAGACAATAAAATCAAGCGTTTTATGTAAATGCTCATTGTCCTTGCTTATTGATATATAAATATACATACACATATACACGCACGCACACACACACACACACACATATATTCTCATACACACACAACACACACAAAACACACTCACAATAGACACAATAGACACAATAGACACAATACAACCTTGCTCCCTCTTTCCAAAGTTGCTTTCAAACGTATCACTTCGAGTTCTTTTCCTACTCGACCTCGACCGAAGAGAACTGGCCATACATTCCCCAAAGAATTATTCACCAATTAATAATAAATTGCCGAATTCAAATCCCAATCAACCAAGTCCCTTAAACAAGGACGCGACTTCCGCGTGACGGGTCCACACGATAGGGAGAGGCGATTTGATTGTATTGCATGGCATTGCATGCATTACATGATTGTTGAAGGAAGGAGAACCGCAAAGAAAAAATTGTTTCTCTGAAACAAATACATTTCAATTCAATCCATTTCCATTTCCATTTCAACGACGTCTCAATACATCCCATCCATTTGCTGATTGCTAATTGCTGAGATTGCGGTTCAAACCAATCAATCATTTCGTGGCCCTTTGTGCCCGTGGTAAGTTGTTCCATTATATCATCTGTCGCATCATTGCATCCTTCCCTTGCCCTCCCCTCATTATAGGTACCAACTCTTTGACACTTGGGTCGCAAGGGTTACTGCACCTCTGTCCCTCCCCCTCCATCGACACCTCCAGTTCCTCGACGACACAATACTCATTGTGCTTCCTAGTTGTTCACAGCGATCTCCAGCCATACCGAACCATACCACTTCTTATGCGCAATAATCACCGGGTCAACGCTGTCGCAAAAAAATATGCATACCAAAATGCCAACCACCGCTAAAAGACCCTATCGTCGAGACTCCATGAGGGAGGAGGTAGATATTCCCGACTCCTCACCTTCTCGCCCCCCGAAGAGAAGAAAGAGGGTAAGTCAATTTCATCATGGCGCATATGCCATTCCCACTAATAAGAGATGTAGGCTTCAGATCCCAAACCCAAACCCAAATCCAAACATCCAACCGCAAATCAACAACCAGCCGTACCCGAGATGGAAAGCCAGGAAGAGATTATTTTTAAGCTCAAAAAACATTTGGGACTGCCTGGTGTCGTACAAGTTCTCGAAGACCACGCGGATGATAAATATGAACAAGAGTACGGAGGAGGAGTTCAAGCTTTCGCAAAGTTGGTTGGAAAGGGTTGGACGTATTACGTTAAGGATCAGGAGGTTCAGATTGGGCGCAACCCGAATGAGGGTCAGGAAGAAGCTCCAGGAGCTGCTGCTGAGGTCGATATTGATCTGGGGCCAAACAAGATGATTTCGCGACAACATGCCAGAATATTCTTCGACGATGGATGGCGATTTCAAGTCAATAGCCGCAACGGAGCCAAAGTCAACCATACGACGTTTCACCGCAATCATGGGCCAAAAGAGTTACATAGTGGAAATGTAATCAATATCTCGGGCATCGAGATGATATTCGTTTTACCCGGTGGTCCCTTTGAGGTTGATCCGGAATACCTGCGAAAAATTGAGAGTGCCGTGGACGACGTAGAGGAAGCCGACGAAGCAGAGGACGCGGAGGACGCGGAGGATGTAGAGGATGTTGAGAGATATAGCGAGGAACCTCATGATGTTCCTTTGCCTCCTCCAACTAATGGAGCCCGAGTTCAGAATGGAGTCCCACAAGCGATTGCTCCAGCGCCAGCTAATTGGCAACGCGCTGCTACTCCTCGTACTTCTCTCAAAGTACCAAGTTCTGCCAAGAGACCTCATACTAGTTATTCGGCGGGCGGTACAATGATTATGAATGATTCTGAAAATGTCGACCTCAGTCTTGATTCCAATCACCATATCAAGCCTGGTTACAGTTATGCGCAAATGATCGCGCAGGTAATTTTTGAAGCTCCAAATCAAATGTTGTTATTGAATGGTATTTACCAAGCCATCATGGCCAAATACGCTTATTACAGATTTCAAGCACCCGGTGGCTGGCAAGTAAGTTATCTCTTTCATCCTTCGATTGGATCCAAACTAACGAGGGAAAAAGAACTCGATCCGTCACAACTTGTCACTTAACCAAAATTACGACAAGATACCACGGGGAAAGGATGAGCCTGGAAAAGGTAAGAAGTGGTTTATCAAGCCTGCGTGCTATGATACAATTGCAGCACTCGCACAATCAGCTCCTGGCAGAGGTGGTGGTCACCGAGGGTCTTCACAGCCAGCATCACCAATCACCACTGCCGATCGAGGGTTTGATGATGAATCCAGTCCGGATTCTGTCGGTATAAAAAGGAAATCTCCAGCTTCACGCTCACCACGTATGAGACCACACCAAACTAACAGACTGCAATTTACCCCCGAACGTGCCCCCCGGATCCAAAGCTTACAGCATGATTTCCCCGGCGATGGAAGTCCACTACCTCGACATCATCGACGAGCTCAGAAGAACGCCCCTGGATTTTCTGACAATCTGCCCAATTCTCCACCTACCCTCTCATCTTCTTATCAACAAGATGATGGTAACACATTTGTCACGCCAGCTCCCCATCGTGTTTATCCTCATTTAGCACCGCCAAGTACTGCGCAGCGACCAAGTCAACACATGCCAACTAGCTCCCCTGCTCCATTTTGGACATTTGCTGACGGTACTCCTCAACATGGATATCGTGGTTATGACAATAGTCCTATCAAGGGGTTTCAACCTAGCGCCCTTCCCGATAGCAGTCCACCTCCAATGCGACGGGCTTCGGCTATGAGTCCTACCAAGAATGCAGTTATCGGAAAACTTCAGATGCCAGATGTTGATGAGGTCGAAGAAGAGGAAGAAAAAGGGTTTGATCTTACAAAGTTCGTTTCTCTCCATTTTCCTATTTGCGAAATATATATTGACGATTTGATTAGGGGTTTCCAAAGTATTTCTCAATTCCATCTCGAGAGCGTTTCCAAACTTGCTGCGACACCTGTATCGGGCTCCCTTGCGGCTCGCATTTGAATTGCCTCGTCAATATAGATTGTGTTTGCAATTATTGATTTTGTTTTCTTTTTACCTCTGTAGAATGTGAGAGTCCACCCTACCTACTTGCTTTATTTATAAGCATATCACTACTATATCGACGATTATACTTCCTGGGCACCCCACCAACTCACTCTTACCTACTCATTTATATTTACATCAACTCATAATGCGGCGTTATGCAAAGGAGGTTATCGGATTGGAAGGTTATTTGATCATGTTACATTTTCCCCACGAGTCTTATATGTTAAAGGTTGGGAGTATGGGTTATGCTTTTTGTTATGTACATTTATTGGTGGGACTGGGATCGGTGTTTAATTAAAATGGGACAGAAAGGGAATGAAAGGGAAGGAATGGAAAGAGAATGGGGAATAGGGAGACTTGCATTTGATATTTGGTTTTTAACGATGGATGGGTGGTATACTTTAGATACGGCCGGTTATGATTCAATGGTTATAATGAGTGGATGAGAACTCATATGGGGGGGGGGACAATGGATCACTGGGACCGCATGGCTTTTATTTTGCCTTTTGGGATTATATGTATATAGGAAGGTGTATAGGATTGAAGCTATTGCTATTAGTTAGGCTTTGATATCGAATTTTCTTGGAACCTTTGTAAGAATGTTGAAGAAGAAAGTGAGGATGGGGAAGGGTATGATGTGAGGTGCGTATGGTATGGGATGGGATGGTACGGTATGGTGTAATCTCTAATAAGTGATATCTTTCTTATGTTTTCTATCGAGTCTTTGAACGATCTGTTGATTGCAATTGCACAAATGATGTTTTTGTGGAGAATTAGCTTGTTGATTGTTGGGGAAGGGATGGAGGGATAAAAGAAGAAGGGGAAGGGG